>JAOEHX010015713.1:52415-72667 GCA_025448015.1 Bolborhynchus lineola
ATGAGGAAGAAATTCTTTACTGTAAGGGTGGTGAGGCACTGGAATGGGCTGCTCAGGGAAGTTGTGAATGCTCCATCACTGGAGCTGTTCAAGGTCAGGTTGGACATAGCCTTGGGTGATATGGTTTAGTGGGAGACATCCCTGTCCATGGCAGGGGGGTTGGAAATAGATGATCTTAAGGTCCTTTCCAACCCTAACTATTCTATGATTCTATGATTCTGTGACTTCAAGAACATCACCTAGCACAGCCCTCCTTTGATGAGTCAGAACTACATATTAATAGGTTATATCTAAAGAAGTTTGTGAAACTCCTAAGGAAGAGATTAGCATTGAGAGGGATCCTGGACTGCGCAGTTAATCATATTCCACCTTTCATTATACAAGCTGTTCTGCCTCCACTGAAACCCACTTTAAATTTTCTTTTGCTGTAAACCAAGCTGCTATATTTTCCTGTCCTTTCTCCAGCAGTTGTGGACAACCACCGATCACCATCTCTTTTATAAAAAAGGTCTTCATATTTTAAAACTTCATCTGCTCCCCCTTTGGTTTCTGTACTCTAGGCTGAAGAACTAATTATTTCAGTCTCCTTTACAGGCCATGCTAGCTAACCCTGCCACCACCCATCTTGTTCTCCTCTCCACTTGCATTTGCTGAAAGTAATATAGCTCCAGCCAGGTATGCAGCTCCACTTCTAGCACCAGTTCAGGCAAATGATACACCATCATGTCTTAAGTGTGACGTTGCTGTCAAATCATCTCTGCATTCATAACTGTCATGGATTGATTCTTTTCAGCTAATGTAGAAGGGCTTAAACTAAGATTTGAGAACTTGAAAAGTTAAACTACAGGCAAATCTGGGCAATACACAGTAAACAAGTAAGAAGCTGCTTCTGTTTAAGTGTGTACCAGCTAGTGAGTTAAATATAGATAAGGAAAGCACTGGGAAACTAAGAAAGATGTCTGTATTCCTTGTGTTTTAAGAAAAAAGAAAAAACACTGTGTGCGCAAGACCATCCTCAGCTGGTCCACACTGCTGTTAATGAAGTGCAAAATTCAGATTATTTCAACATACAAACCATGTACTCATCATCAATTTATGTCAGTCAAGTCATTTGGATAGCTGCAGCCACAAAAAAATTTCTTATCCTGGGTTGGTTACCTTGGGCTCCTCTGTAGACTCTAAGAGTCCTAGCAAGACTCCCTGGTAGTCTTGGGTCCCTGCTCCCTGTGCAGCACCGTGTCTCTCTCCAATATACAATTCACTGTTGCAGAGCAAGCTCTAGGAGAAAAGATGCTCCACGCTACACATGAGCTTTATGAACTGTTACACTGGCCTGTATTAACTAATTCAGAATAGCTATGGAGATGGCTTTAAGCTGACTGTCATAAACCAACCTATCTGGTTGAATGTTTCTCTTTACTAGCTACAATGAATGAGTTAAGCTTTGCAAAAAAATGAAGCAGCTATGCTAAGAATAACTGGCCATCAGACCTAAACAACGCATTTAATGCAGAATTACTGGTAAAGGACTTCTAAGACAACCGAATTATGTAAAACTCAGCTTCAGCCTAGGGCAACATTTACATTTTTTTCAATACCATGTTGCTGACTAATACATACTGCTGTTCCGTCTCTAAATCTTCCTCTGCTATACTGCTGCTTCGCAGAGACTAAACACCTGGTATTTATATCCCCCTTCCTAGATGTCACAGTTGGCACACTGAACATCCTTTTGTTTATTCACCTATCCTTCTCTGACTAATTCTCTATATATCTCCCTGTCTGACCAAATTCGTTTTAAACTCTGGTCATGTCCCCCAGAATATCTTGCAACACCACCAACTGAGGCATCAAATTTTAAAAGCATTTCTTCAGTCAGTGAAATTGTTTGTAAAAAAGAGATATTTTTGCATCTCATTGTGCAACAGTTGTAGCGTAAGATGTATTGGGTACCTTCTAACTTGATAGCACTGACTCTGTTCTTTTTTAAGAATAATTTCTAGTCACTTGTGAAGCTGGCTGACAGTGATTAGAGTTTAGCATTCCCATGAATGAACTAAAAAATCATGGTCATATGGAGCACAGATCACTAGTATTTCTCATAGAATCTGGAGACCATTCAGGGCAGGTTTGTGAGGAATCTTCTGACTGGACTTGATTTGTGAATATTTTTGTGTTTACAAATCACGGTTTAAAAAATGGACCATATTCTGTCATCATTGACTAGGGGCAAGTATGAAGAACAGCCTCAGTCAAACATTTTGCACATTCACTTGAAGAAACAGGGAAAACATTAGACTGTGTACTTGAAACTTCAAAAGCCTCACATAATCACAGAAACAAAAACTTCAGGTTCACATAATCACAGAAACAAAAACTTCAGGTTAACTCCAAGTCACTATTAATATATACTAATTACAAGCCACCCATGTAGAGTCAGACCCTTCAGTGAGCTTTTCCAGTCAAGAACTATTTCATCCAAGTGTCCTTCTCCGGGTAGGGGGGGGAATAATCACAGTGCAGGCTCCTCACTCCTCATCTTCAACCTATACAGCTAAGGAAGAGGTGAGAGCTCTAGATAAGCATTTGAAAAGCACAAATGACTGTTAAAGCTTTTTTAAGCTTCACTTTTGTTCAAGAGTACAGTACAGCAAATCTCTGGAGTACTTTCACATTTTGTTCAGGCTAAGCTTAGCAACACACGGCTTCTGGAAACCTGCAGTTCCTGATGAATACCAGGAAGATTTTCAAGTTTTCTATCAGATGTTTATTGATTTAATTCAGCCCAAGCTTTGGGAAAAGATTCTAGAAACCAAGAGGAAGAGCTGAAGCTGTCATGCACCGATTTTCCCACATGCATGTTCCAGCTCTCTGGGCTAACCCAGGCTTTTGCTGGTCCATTTGGTGTAATGCTCCATGTCTCCATTGCATGTAGTATCCAACCAAATATTCCCCACTTGACAGCTGCAAAACTGAGACCCACCTGCTTTCCATGGTATTTTTTCTGCTCACCTGCACTACCATCACCTGCCTTCCTCACTCCTTGCCTCTTCAACATACACACGGGGATCTCTACCTATATAAACTGCCTTCTCGCTATAGTCCCATGGTTTTGCTTTATGTTTGAGGTTTTTTTTCAAAAAACAGTTTCCAGGCTGTACACCCACAGAAAACATAGAATGATAAACAAACCCTAAATACCTTACCAAGAGCAAATTACTGTAAGAGATATCTCTATTGAAGCAGGCATTCCTCTGATTTATCACCCCATTCTCTCATTCTTATTGCTCACTCCTACTAAAGCTATACTGAGCTAGTAATCTTTACAAAGAAAGAGCTTGACCTTTGTATTTCACAACAAAGCATGTAGAAAGTTTTGGTGCAATATCACCAGGTTTTGTTCAAATATATTATCCTATCCCTACAGACATAACATGGGAACCCAAACCACAATGAAAGGGTTTGCTGCTGTAGATTGTTACTTAATAATGGGTGCATGCATGCTGAAAAAAACGAGCCAGTGCCTAACCATTAATTTTTAGAATTACTGAAAAGCAGTTTCATAATCACTAAGCATCACAACCCTGACTTGAAAAGGAATCAGATCAAGAGCTTGACTATCACCATGGATACAAATGTTGTGGACTCAGGATTTAAGTAAAAACCTGGAACTTCATGCTTATACTGTTGGACAGACTAGCACATTAAATATTAATTTTTATAATATGTCTTAACTATAAAGAAAACTGTAACCAAAACACAAGACAAATCTTTCTTTTTTTTTTTTTTTTTTTTTTTCTTGGAATACAAGAATGGTGGAAGTATTCACCATTAGTTACTTCACTTTTATGATCATGTACTGCCTGTGACATCAATACAATGCAACACAATTGTGAGGTAAGCTGATAGTGATGTTTCAAATACAAGATAACTATGTGATCTTTCAAACATTTTGAGAGAAACTATTACTTTCCTGTATTCCCACCAGGCCCAAATGTCAACCAAATCACCCCTCTGATAAATACTATTCATTGGCTTTATTGTGATGTAGATTATAAAAATATTCATTTTACTCCCAGAGATTTCACTGAGCTTTAGGTTATTTGAATGTCTTTAATAATGTGGACCCCTGAGTCCAGTTTACTGTCAGTGATGGATCAAAACCAGTGGAATATCAATGTGTATTTGGTCTTGTTCCAGCCTCAGTGCTTCCCACATCTCCGTTTATCATTTTTCCTTCACTAACGCCTTCAGAGCCTTGTGGAAGAGCTCAGCTGCAAAAGCCAATGCAGCTACAAACTCACAGTACTAATTGCAGAGAGCAGGCACAGCTGAAGGGGAGGCAGGAATTATTTTCTCTGGTGCCTTCATGTAAACTTTCTTCAGAATAACATAAAAAGCCCAGCTATATCAAACTGAACTAAATATGCATTCAGCCCAGCATCCTTGCTTAGGCAGTGATCATGTACCTAGAGAAAGGTGTAATAACAAGGTAAAGATAGCATGGCATTACTTCACATATTCTCCCAGTTTCTAGCAATTTCCTGAACTAAAAGCAGTTTTTGTGTATAACTCTTGACAAGGTCTTCTTCTGTGATGCCTCTAACTACTTTCTGAGCATTGAATTAACATCGTGACCTGTGACAGGGAGTGTTACACTTCATTGTGATCTGGAATCCAACTCCTTACAAAAAGACTGGGATTAAATGATATTTCTGCCTTCCCCAGGTTGATGGCCCTCTCCATTTCAACATTATTTTTCATAACCAGATGAAAAAATTAGAATAGAAACATTAAGTAATTACACATTGCAAATATGCATACTTCATAGAATAATAGAATGGGTTGGGTTGGAAGAGACCTTTAAAGATCACACACTCCAGTAGCCTTCCAATCCTCTTTCAGTTGCCATTCATATTAGATACTGGAAATCAAAGGCAAAGACCATCTATCCAAACGTGTTCAGAAAATTGCAAGCAACTCTAGCCTGACAGCCACTGTAGCCACGTTTGCTCAGTATAGTATCACAGATAAACAGTGCTCCTCTGCTTCGTTTTCTCCCCATAAAATTTCACCTGGGACTCAAAAATAACCTTCTGGACAACAGAAACTGATACACTGCCACAACATGTTTCTATTTCAGCGAGCTAGTATTTCTGGCAAAAACCAAACCCAAACCTATTTAGTGACAAATTTAAAAGTAGCTCTAATGTAGTAACTTAACTAGGCTCCCCAGGTCTTGCTCACAGTTCAGTATGTGTGCTGATCACTGCCTGATGGCATTTGGCTTGATTTTGTATCTCTGAAAAATAAACAGAAGGTTTGCCAGTGGCTTCAGTGAAAACAGATTGAGGCTATAAAGAAACCAAGACAATTTCCTTCTGGAAACCAGTAGGTTTCTGTTAATAGAGGAATCCAGAGGAAGAGAAAGCAGCATGACCTGTGGAAACATTCCCTTATCTCAAAACATGCAGTCTTTTGAAGTGGGAGGTGCATAATTAAAATGGAAAAAAAATATATAAAAAATCTCTGAGTATGCATAGAAGCAGCCCTGGAAGCAGCTGCTATGGACAGGAGAGGGAGGCAGGGAAACTGCAATGGACACTGAGCCAAGGAAAGTCCTCTCAGAGGTGGATAAGAGAGGACTGTGCTGCCCTCTCTGCCTGGTGGTGAGCAGGACTGTAGGCTAGCACCGGCTTGGCTCACGCGTGTTATCTGACCTGTGTTTTCTAGGGAGAGCCTGATGAGGAAGTGAGAAAAGAAGGATATTTTCTGAAGTCTTCTGCATCCATTTTCAATGAAATAAAGAAGCAAGAAACCTGCAGTTGCTGACTGTCTCATGTATCAAATCTGGGACTGATGGTACAGCTTTTTGTAACTTTTTTCCAGCTTCATTTTACACTAAATACTTTGCACTGCTTCCTAAAAGGTTTTAGGAACGCTTCTAGTGCACTAAGAAGCAAGTAATTCTCTTTATCCTGACATACAAGAGTCTGAGTTACTCGTTAACCTTTCATCAGGACGTGGTCTCCTGTAGCTCTGCAGAAGAGACTTTGCTTGGCTGGGAGGTTCTAGTTTCCTGTTAGCCTCATAGCTCTGCAGGGAAATAACTGGTGGTTTCTAAGAAAAAGAAAGGAAGTAAAAGTGGCAAGGGAATAACAGAACAACAGAAGCATCTCTTTTTGCTTTTTCTCTTTTTTTTTTTTTTTCCCTACACTGAGTTATCTATAGAATGCTGTGCAATTGCCTTATATATAAAGAAACTTGAGGGGAAATCAAGCAGTTCACACACACTCCAAAATGCTGTACTAGATGATACCTTAATCAAACCATATTTAAAGCCCACTGTAGGTAGAATATATCACACAAATGCACAGGAATCCATAACATTTTGAAGCAGCACAACTCCTTCACTTCACATGATGGGGACCATAAGCACATGAATGCATCCAGAGCAGAAGAACAGCAAGGTGACCTCACTACTGCATCAGAGTTCCAGACAGGGCCAGTTGGCTTCACCACAGGGCAGAGTCTTAACCCTGAGAAGCTCCCTCTTCCCCTTCCAGGTCCATCACCATGTTTCCCATCTTAACACATCATGAGACTGTGAGAAGAGTTCAGGCCCATCAAGTCCTCCAGTTCAGTCTATGAATTGCACATAAATCAGCTAGATGCTGTCTTTCACCTACTCCTTGTCATGTCCTCTTACCTCTTCCTGAAGGTGTGCCTTCACCACCTACCAAGAACCCCTTATACAGCTACAAAGGTGTCTCAGCTCACTTTCAAGAGCTCTCTCTTCCCCCAGGGAGACAATACCCTGAGCCTACCACAGGCCCTATTTCTGGGACCCAGAAGACACAGACATGCCCAGGACCTTGGGCAGAAGTTGCCTCCCCATGCCTGTGGCCTCCTCATGCCCCTGGCCTCCCCATGCTCCTAGCAACTGACTTGCTCTCCACTCACCCATCAGCACCTCGCAGTCACTTGTTTTCTTCCTTCCAGCATCCAAAGCCCAGCAAGTGAAGCAACTGGGGCTAAACAAACTCTCAAGCAGCTTTATTTTGGTATCTTCATAAGCCACTTCAGGAATTATTTGTGGAAAAGAATCACTCAACTTTAACACCAGAACAGTTGTTGTACTGTATGTTGTTTCCCAAGCCAATCACTGGCTGAGAACAGCTGTATGCAGTGAGGGAGGTGGCAGAAGAATGGCCAGATAATCTAGACAATTAGCGAGAGCATATCACATATCTTTAATCTACACAAAAAGATATTTTACCTAATAACTTTCTTTGAGGAGTAACTAGACCAAATACATTAAAGCACCATAAATAATCTTACCATTAACGTGATTTTTCACATTTTTCCACACATCCAGAAAATATTTATAAAAAGTATTCCAGTCTTTTAAAAAAAAATCAAAAGCAAAAAGCAAATACTGTTTTCAAAAACTGCTTTGCCTCTTTCTTGCAGCCTTTTGAAAATGGTGTGCATGGAGGATGCTCACAGGCATCCAGCAAAGAGCTTCACCTTGTTCTGTAGCTTTCACCTGGGGCAGGCTGGCAGGTAAATCACAACAGAAACATTTTAAACTTTATTCTTTATGGCTGTAGTTCATTCTTCCTATCTAGCTTCAGTATTCTGATCTTTTATG
The DNA here is from genome assembly GCA_025448015.1 of Bolborhynchus lineola. NCBI lineage: Eukaryota > Metazoa > Chordata > Aves > Psittaciformes > Psittacidae > Bolborhynchus > Bolborhynchus lineola. Next base: position 60,070 of record JAOEHX010015713.1, read on the forward strand.
GCAGGACTTTGTCATGTATTATAGATACCTTTTTACTGTCCACAGGCAAAGGTAGCAGCAGATAAACATTTGATTTCTTCTCTAGCCAATCTCTTCTTAGGCTGCTGCCTAGGAAGTGATAAATGAAATGATAAAACTGTAATCAAAGTCTTATTGTAAATTATGAGAAGAATCATATATCAAAGCTAGGTTTTTCAGTTTGCAATTTTAGCAATTTACATTTTTTTATATCTTTCTTGATTATGAAAGGAACCTCAAAAGCCTAAATCTTGCCAGGCTGTTCACTTTCTTTACATTCCATTGCACTGTGTGATTTTTTGTATAAATAAAAACATAAAACCTTGCTAAAAGACCATAAATGTCACCCGGTAAAATCACATTGAGAACATGAAGCCAAATTCCAGAAACAATGAGAAATAATATTTTTCAAGAGGGAACTCTTGAGGGGGGGTTTCACTGATCATACAGATCAAACTGAAAATTTTTTGGTAGATTTTGAAAGCCATTTAAAATGCACCAAAAAAAAAAAAAAAAAAAAAAGAGGGAGAAGTAAGCAACCAAACTGCTCATCTTTCTCATCCTTTGCATATACTTTTAATTAAAGCAGTATCTCATCCTGGGTTTTATTCTGAAGTTGTTTTTGAAAAATGAAATTCCTTCCTGTTAACGGGCACAACTGTAAACAAACTGTTTGAGCTCAAATGGTTTCTAAGCATGCCAAGAACAGACCATAAAGTGAAAAAAAAAAAGAACTAATTAGTTTACTTTTCTCTTAAAACTAAACTAACAAGCAAAAGCCTTTAAAGAACACCGTTCAGAAATAGTGATATGAAAGGAAGAGACTGCTGATTATCCTTAATTCTTTTGCAGTTGTTTATTTCATATTTTATTGCACAATTTATAAAGAGAATTGCAGCAATTGGAGTCCTTACATTACTACAAGAGATTAAAAGATTTTCTTATCAGACAATTCAGAATTCTGATGATTCACACCTTCATAATTTCTTGAAACACTCCAGCTTCCTCCACAAGTACAGCAAAGGTTTTGCATGACTACATCCCTTGAACTAAACAGTGCTCATGTCATTTTCCCACGGTACTCAGAACAAGCTAGGGGTGAAAGAGTAACCCTTTCAAGCCAGTTAAACAACAGTCATTATTTTTAAATAAATGAAGAGTAGCCTGATTATTTACGACTGTGTGCTCATGTTTTATGCATGCCTTACCTTGGAGACATTTGATAGCCCCCTAGAACACTTTGTTAGCTGTAGTCTTCAGTAATCATTTGGTAAGAAGGTCACATTGACCTATTCACACTGAAAAGGTGGAGATTTGAAGACACAGTATAATAACAGAACAAATGGGAAGACACTGGAAAATGATTTTTGCTGACAGGGTTTTCATGCAAGCATAAAACCTGGGTCAGGGAGAGTCACTTCAGTTAGAAGTACATGCCAGTACTTCTCTCTGCCAGGTTAAATGAAGGATACGCCCAGCCTTGCTGTGGGGGGTAGAAAAACAGAATGAGAATGAACCACTTGCAAGGAATTTCCTAAAATCAGCAAAAAGGAGCTATCAGAGAGTTTTGCTGGATGCCCCAACCAAACAGTAGCACAGATCATGCTGCCCTTATGTTCAGGTCTGCAAAAAAGATAGAAACTGAGTCCCAGATAGACGATAAGCATCTGAAACTCAGTAAGGAGGTCCAGAGAAGATGTTTCTGCTTTTCAGATGCTTTTCTGGTGGTTTGAGGGACTTGAGGGGCTGTGCTTGAGAACCAGCTGTACACAAATGTCTTGTTCTTCACACTTGCCCCACACAATCCTCATATGAAATTGTGCTTTGGTTCTGGAACATGTAGGCATCCTCTCCACTGATATGGTTTTTATCAGAATCATCAGTGCCTTCTTGGTAAAGCTGGGCACGGTACCCATTCAGGCATGCACAGGTGCTGTGTTGTAAGTCTTGACTTGGGCACTGTGTGATTTAACCCCACATTTCCCCCCTTATTAACTTCAAATTATACCCCCAAAGAAGGGGGTATCTCCCATTAAGAAATACTCAGAAGAAATTTATTTGGCTACTGCCAGTCACACAGAAGATGCCAAGTCTGACGCACAGATTCAGAGATGGCATGTAGCCTTGAGGTAGGAAAGGTGAAAGCACTCTCTATCCCCTACAACACACACAGATACACTTCAGGAGGTTGCAGTTCTGCACATAAAGTGTACCTACTACACACAAAGTGGTGACCACTGGTATTTTTTCCTATTACAATTTCACTGAATTGTGTGGCTTATGGAAGCTTGGAGTTCTTTCTCCCTGGGGTGTCATAACATGAAACAAACACACATCTCTCTCTATCACCTATCTATCCTGAGAGGCCCTAAAACCAGCCTTCAGTGACTTCCCAATCTGCATTTTAAGGTTCTTTTTAACTGAGAGTTACATGGGTTAAACATTTGGCAAAATGTGAGCCCTGTAGTTCATTTAGCTTTGTACATAGCATGTTGCACTTGAGTCTCTCAACCATTCATTCAGTTGCATTACATCATAAAGGTATTTTTTAGAAATAAAACATGTGAATAGGGAGATATTTTTTTAAAGTTTGGTGATTAGCTGAAGATTAGAATTCAATTGAACAGTTTAGTTAAATATGGGTTTGTGTGCGTTGATACAGCTACCCATTGTCACAGCAGGTATGAGATATTTGGCAGTTTCCAAGCTTTGCTCTCCAGTGAGGGTTTGTAGCAGTGCAAAAAAAGCAGTGTCTTAGCTTTCAGTGGAATAAAATCTTGCTCAGAAAACGCTTACTGAGAACTTGCCAGTTTTAAGAGAGAGAAATTTGCATGAAACTATTTCTGTTTGTTCCAAAGCTTTACATTTTTTTGACAGAGATGTTTGGGTTTAGTTCATTATTTATATATGCCTGGGGTTGCTCCCCCTTCAAGCTAACTCTGAGGAAACAATATTAAAAGAAATAGTTAGGGAAGCCAACAGTCAGCTGCTTTCTCTGAAGAATATTGGGCAGATAACAAACCCACTACAAAATTTGGTAAACTATTTATGGGCAGGAAATTTTCACATAGAAATGACACACTCGAGATCATGCTAGAGTTGTATGATAGTTTTTCTTACTAAAACTGAAGGACTGAAATCACAGACAAAAATGAAATAACTTCCGTACTCTTATCATGATGATAACTCATGTTTCTCTGTGAGATAACTCTTTTTCTGGGCAATAGCAGTATTAATAAATGGTGTTCTGAATAAGAGAGATTTTTTAAATAATCTATCCAGGTTAGCCTATCATTACCAACAAAATACCTGTGATTTGCACAAAATGTGTAATTTGAGAGCTTTTTTCCACTGGTGTGACTGTTTTGCTCTTTTAACTCAAATAAAAAAAATACTCTCAGGAATATTCCCAGCAGCCTTTCTGGACCTGAGAATTTCTCTAGGTATTAATAAAAAGTCATGTTCAGCTGTGCTGTTACCAGTGTACAGTGATCACATTTAGCATATTAAGCCTTGATTACATGGTAAAAATAAGTCAAATGAACTCTATCATGTCCTTCTGCATTAGGAAATTCCTTAGTTAGGGTAAGTCCTGAAACAGCAGAGCAGTGGTGCTGCTTGCTGAATACACAAAGTAGAGCAAAAGACCCCAAACTAGTTGCCTGTGTCACCCATGGAGCAACTAGTGCACGGTGCAGAAGGGCAGTACAGTGTGGGCGCAGTGCACACTGTAGCACCCACCTCAGCGGACTGTGCACGTCAAGGGATGGCATCACGGCGTTTCTTCATGTCCTCTGTGACCTCCCTGTGCCATAGCTCTGCTTTGCCCCTGGAAGTCTGACCTTGCGCCCATGAAAACAGGAGCAGAAAAGATGCCTCAATTTCAATAAACCCTGATTGAACTCCAAGGGTGTGTAATGAAGGCAACGCATGCGCACTGACAGCTCTGCAGCACGGTGAAGCCACATTTTTGAAAGATACAGATCACACACTGGTGTAGTGTTACAAACACCACACCAAGATGTCCTTTCTGCCAACATCTAAGCAATGGTAAGGAAGCACGGCGATGCAGGTTCAGCTCTTTGTCCTGCCAGAAACCTGACTTCACACACTTGTCTCCTGTATGACCTGAGTAACCCAGCAAGTGACAGCCTCGTTATAAATAACCAAGAATCATGAGGTTGTCACTTTCCCACTGTCACAGCTAATTAACTTCTAGGAATAACGATGGGAACTATTTTATTTCACCATCTCAAACATGGTCTGGAGTGAATTGGCTGAGAAAAAACACCCCTCTACTAAACACAAGGGCCGATCACTGTCTGTGAGTATATGCTGCTTATTCAAGGCTCTATAACTGACGATAAGTAACACAAGATTTACACCACCATTTTCAATCTCTTGCATGTGGTGGCACTTGTGGACAGAAGAGAGGTACAAGAGCTTGTTTGTGTGAAACCCTTGAAAAGTGCATGCATACCTCAAAAAAAACTCATGTATATAAACTATCAGTTCAGTTTAGAAAAATCTAGATGCAATTGCATGATTAGGAAAGCTAAATTGCCTGCTTTTTAGTCAGTAGCACAAAGAGAAATTTATTTCAATTAATAAACTCCTCTTAATGATTACAGTTTGCTTGCTTTCTAAGTCTCACAGTAAGCATGTACTGCAAGTGCAAAATGCTGGCGAGCGGTGTTGTTTCCCAGACCTGAATGACAAGGAAAAACTCTTTGGTTTTCAAGTTTGAGGGTAGCCTTTCCCCATCGGCCTTTTACCACTGACCTGTGAGACTCCTGCAAGCTACTGGTCGAAAAATGGGACCTTGACTTACAGAGTGGAGGGCTGCCAAGAACATGAAACCAACACCTATATCTTGGGGATGCCAGAAAGCTGTAAACTGGCTGTATATAGAACAGCAATTGTTTTAAAATAATTGTCCACTATACCTGCATCCTGTTCCTGTTCCAGAAGTTCACAATGGATCAATGTACCCAAAGTGTTTATACCCAGATCAACCTGCAGTGACACAGTTTAAAGACCCTTTATTTCCCTCAGCTGGACTGCCCAAAGAAAGCAGTCCTGTAAGGAATTTGTTCTCCCCTCGAAGCAGGATTACTAATAAGCAATGATCTTTTGCTCATTCGGCCCATGCACAAGCATTGAAGTGCAAGAAGGAGGATAAAGGCATGAATGGCAGGAGGGAGGCCATATCATTCATAATTCCCCCTTTGCAGTAGCTTTCAGAGCTACACCATGACTTCCCAGACAGCCTTCCAGGAACTGCCATCTGGAATGCCAATGCAAAGAAGAGGTGCTTTGCATAGGGATATATGTGCACTCATATACATACACAAAGGTGGTTTATCCAAACATCGGGATAAGTAATGTCTGGAAATTACCCTACCTCAAAATCTTCATGAAGATTACCCCTGTGATTTTACCAAAGTAGCAAGGTGATCCTACACAGCGCAGGAACAAATGCTATTGCTTTTGCATCACTTTTGGGTGACAAAAACTATTTTAAATTCAGAGACAGAAAAAAATGACAGAGCTAAGAGGCTGAATTTAGAGTGAGCCAAGAGTAGGAAGTGCTGCACATTGTATCCTAGATACAGCTTTCAGTTCCTCAGTCCTTTTTAGTTACTTATTGTAGAAAGAAGGTTGGAAGAACTGGTGCAGACAGAGTAGGTATCAGCTGAATTTTTGCAAAGTGGCCATTAATCCCCAGAATTTCAGTCAAATTTTTATTAAAATTTAACAGTAGACGCATACCCTCAACTGCACAAACACAACTGAGTTTGTGCTTCGTGAAGAGAGGTTGAGAGAATTCAACCTGGAGGAGAGAAGGCTTAGCGGACACCTTGTAACAGTCTTCCAATAGCTAAAGGCGGCCTGCAAGAAATCTGGAGAGGGACGTTTCAAAGGAGCATGTAGTTATAGGACAAGAGTGAATGTTTTTAAACTTAAAAAGGGTAGATTTAGACAGTAGGAAGAAATTCTTCACTATGAGGGTGGTGAGGCGCTGGAACAGGCTGTCCAGAGAAGCTGTGGCTGCCCCAGCCCTTGCAATGTGCAAGGCCAGGCTGGATAGGGCTTTGAGCTACCTGGTCTAATGGAAGGTGCTCCTGCTTGAGGCAGGGGGTTTGGAACTAGATGATCTTTAAGGTTCCTTCCAACCTAAACAATTCTGTGATTCTATGTATGTGTGGGTGGGAAAAGCAGGAGCTGGATGGAAGGAGCTGCCTGAAATAAACCCTCATTTACAGTCATAAAAAGTAAGGCCACTCAAATGATGGAACTATATGATGTGCTTTTTACCTGTAGTTTGCACCATGAAAACGTGTATGTGAAAGACTGAATCATTATGATCTCAGGAAACATATCTTTACCCAGATGAGTGGCTCTCACCAAAGAAGAAATTAAATTTGTTTCCTCATTCTGAAAGAGAATTTAGTCATGTTTTCAATGGTGCTGTGAGAAAGCACTTTGTCTTAGAGAGTTAAATAAAGCTGAGAACCCAGCCCAGCAGATTAAAAAGTAGTCTTGGAATGAAATGCAGATGCTAGCTAAGATGTAGACATAGCTGAAAAAATATCCAGCCCCCTCCTTATAAATCTTCTATCTTCCAAAACATATATCAAGCTTAAAATGGAGCAAAAGTTCTGCACATCCTTAGCAAAATCTAAAGTGGCAAGGAATTCACCTGTTTTCAGATTTCTCTCACTTTTTAAACTGAATCAAGGTTGCTTTGGTCAGAGGAATTATCGTTTAACAAATTTGTATTACGTCTAATGGGGAGACAGTGATTAAAAATGCATTGCTCTCTTTGGGTTTAACTTATTCCAGGGCTGAACAGGGATTCCAGTACATACGAGGGAAGAAAAATCTAACTGGGGAAATGGAGAAGAATGTAGCTTGCAAATTCAGAATTATTCCATCAAAGATAACTAGATTGTCTTTTTCATAGCAGGAATTAGAAGTGACAGATGGTCTTGTTGCTGAACCAAAGGTGTAGAAGTCCTGAGATTCAATCTGTACTTCTGGCTCTGAAGCAGAATTCCTGGGCAAGACAGGGTTAAAGAAAATCAACATTTCAGGAGTGTCCAGCTTTTGCAGACTTCATCTGAAACACCTAAGACCTGATTTTCAGAAAAGTGGACTGGAAGGCCCAGTTTGCTTTCAGTTGGAGGGACAAACGTAAAGCAGCTCTGAAAAGACAGCTTTTTTTCTCTCAGATTGGATAAAACTGAAAATTTAAAAATGTGAAACTGATGCCAAATCTTGAAAACTCTGACCTCTTTCCAAGAGGTAGTTTATCTACCTGTGAAAAAAAGAGACATTTTTCCATTTATCTCCTTTCAATATTCCTGCACGTCCATAGGACAACACAACTTCAGACAGGAGAAACAGAGCCGAAGTAACAACAATAACAATACCTGCAGGTAAGACACCTTTTACATTTTCCATTACATAAGCCTGCCTTCAATTAAATCTCACCATCTTTATTCACACGCACTGAAATTACCTATTATGGTGCTGAATTGCATTAAGCTGAATTTGAATTTTATTTCTGTATGTGGATATATTTTTAGTTAGCTTATACATTTCACTCGCCTCTGAAAATGGCAAATTTACTTCGCTTTTTCTCTAACCTCAACCTAAAATATATACCACCATAAAATTAAACCTCTCCAGTAACTCTGGAGTTTTTTTACCAGAGATTAAAAGTTCAGCAAAGACGTGGGTGAAACCAGTGCTGATATTTACAACCCACACGAAAATTTTCCTAGGTTCTGCTGTAGAAGGCTCTGAGGTTCCAAGAGACCATCACACACACACATACACACACAGCTGATGGGGCTGAGCAGGGTTTCCCTGCTTGTGACATCTTCTAGCAAGCCAAGAATGCTACAGCACTGGGCCAAGGATCTGAAGCCAAAAGTGCCTCCCAATGCACTCTGGCCACCCCCATCCTGATGCTTCAGCAAGGTGGGGGAGAGGAGCACAGCTGGAATGGAGAAGGAGCTAGGACGAGGCTTATTGACAAGAGGGGAGTGAGGGGCTGAGGGAGAGCAGCCCAACCTGCAGTGTAAAGAAACATCCAGTAAGGATGAAAGGGCTACAGAGAAGGCAGCAGCTAGTACAAGAAAAGGTGCAAAATGGATAAGGAGACTACTGGGAGGAAAGTAAAAACCTAGTCTGAAACCTGGTATTCCTCCATCATCATCATCAGATGAACAACAAAACAGGGACTCATCCATCAGGCTCCCAGATAACCTCATAGCTGATCAGCCCATTACCATAATTGGTAAAGATCTCTGCTTTACATCTAAATTTTAGAGCTGTTAATGGAACATGAAGGCATAAATTTAGTTCCAGATGATGGATTTTGCTTTAGCATTTTGCTGCATTTTAAAAGTGCATTTTTTTAGGAAAAGATACAGTTGTCAAATCAAGTGCTATAAGAACTTAGTCTATGCTAAGATTAAAGGTTCTTGTGTAGATTTAATCTGACATCCTCAAATGTGTATTTTGACACTGTCTTCATTCTTTATGTATCTGAAAGTTACATGATCTCACACTATTATTTATATCGACTGACAATTTTTAAGTTCATGTTTTTTCTGTATTTTCTAGAGTGAGGATTTTGCACAAATGTTGTCAAATAATATTCCAAAGATATAGTTGGTGAAAATGAGCTTCTGCTGCCAGATCCCTTCTCTATCACCTTTAAAAAAAAATTCCATGCACCTTTGTATTTTTAATGAATTACAGAGCAAAAATAAAAACCCAGAATAATTTTTTTTTCTTTTTGTCTTTTTGAAGTTATTAAAAAAAGACTTTTCTATCGGTGCAATTATTTGGAAATAAGACTCTTCCAGACCAGTCAAAAATTACAAGGTACATAAAAGGAAAATAAAAGTACAGTCTCCGGTCCCTCTATGGCACATTTTTGTTAGCTCACCAAAGAAGCTGAGTATTTGCTGCCCTCAAGTGGTGTATTTTTTTCTTCCGGCGGGCATTCAGAATGCTGCGCCGTTTTTATAGCCTAACTTCAGGGTTTGGGGTGTTTGTTTGGGTTTTTTTTAAAGAAAATGGAAACCTTGGGGCAAATGGAATTTAGCTTTCATTCAGAAAATATGGTGGGGGTTAAATATATATATATTATTTTTTTTTTTTTCTTTAAATACTACAGAAATCTTGAACGATGAAGCCTGATTTTGGACATGCTTCACCTCTGCTCTAGTGCATTGTAGAAAAGGAGAATATTGACATACACAACCACATAAAATGTGGGCATCCAAAAGCCTTAATATTGCTCATTATTCTTTCATGGCTTTGAGTTTTGGGCTATGAAAAACAAAGCAAGAAATATGGACTGAGAAACATGCTCTTGCTTAAAGAGGCCTGTTCTAAACTACAATGAGGAAAAGTTGAGTTTGCCAGGTCTTTATAGCAGATCATGCTGAATTACTGACAATGGGCTAAAAATGTCAGGGAAAATGGGATTCCTACCACACTTCAAAGGCGATGTATAATTGATTTAGCTGCTAATCCGGTTACAGCGCAAAGACAGCTGGATCAGATTCTCACTCAGCTGGAATGAAAAATAAGGATTGTATTTTCGGACTGCATCACGTGAGAAAATATACTTTTTCCAAATATACTCCAAACAGGAACCTTCTTCAACAATGCAAGTGGCTTATTACCACCTACCTGTTTTTCCAAACCAGTGACAATTCCTACTGTCTGAAAAGTGGTAAGAGCTCTCTGTACTAGAGTTTGGTTTTATTCACGCTCTGCCTTCAGGATTATTAAGGAACCACAGAACATGCCCTATTGCATGAGACTATTAATGTGTTTCATCAGACCATTCAGAGGGCACAAGTGCCAGGTCCCATGGTGGTATGTCATACAGGTACAAAGTAAACAGATGGTGCCTCAAGGATAATATGCACTCTTGGTTACAAGAAGATGCAACAATCAGACAAAAAACAAAATTGGGGAATAGGAGCAGAACAAAATGAGTGAGGAGAGCAAGTTCTGCACAGTTCCCTGTGCTTTATATAATAAAAAACCATCTGCATATTAGCATGAAATAACAGCTCTAGATGTATTTATGTTTTCCTCCCTCTCCAATTTCATCCTAATGTCCTTGTCCCTCTCTGACATATGTTGCAATCCCATTGTGAAACCAGTCATTTTCTGAAATGTTTGAAAATAGCAGGTGGACATGACATGAAATGACTCATCATTTTGGACTGGCTCCAAAGGACATGGAAATTGCACATTAAAAGATAAAAAATATAAAAAAGAAAGGAAAAGGAAAAAGGACAGTAAACAATGAAGTCTATTCTATTTACTTCTAAGATAATGCATACCCTGAAATAGGATAACTGCATCCTTCTGGACCCTCACCTGGACAGCCCCTGCTCTTGCTGCTCATTGCTGCTGGGAGCCTGGCTGGTGCCAAGGCAGTGCCAGGGAGATGCCTCTGCTGCACTGGGAAACCAGCATGAGATGTAGAGCCTGACATAGCCAGCATAATAAACAGAGCAAAATGTTTCGTTAGTGTCCAACTGTGCTGCCGGTGCTGTAAGTTGAGAACCTCAGCCTCAGCTGCCCTCTCACCTGATGTACCCCTCAAAGCCTGGTGATTGGCTTGTTTGCTTTTCATAGAGCTCCCTTTCCTTTCACTTTGTGAAACTATACCATCATTTGTAATTGCTCTTGAAGATGTGTAAGAATACATACCCAGTCATAGAATACTCTTGCCTTCACAGTTCCCAGTCAGTCACAGCAATTACATTTTGGGTTTGAGTTAGCAACTGCTTCTTTTGCATTTTATTTCAGGCCACTACAGCTCTGTTTCAGAAAACCCTGAGGTGAACGTTCCAGGTCCCTTTGAGTGCATGAGCACAGTGAGTAACAGCAGCACACACGCATCTCTGCAAAAACCCTTTTAAGCCGAGGGCTGCTGAGGACACAAGACAAGCCTGTTCCTAGGCCATTTCCTATAAAAGATTTCCTTTGATCCTGATCAGCTGTGCCTTACACATAGGCTACCTATGGCATCCACTGGGCAGGACATCAGCAGTGTATTAAGGGCCTTTACAAAGGGGCAATAATGAAGCCTGGGGTTTGGTTCATGCTAAGCAGAAAAGCTACAGAGGTCTTGTATCTCACTGCACCCTACCTGGATACTGGATGCAGAGGAGGCATCTTGGAGCTCAGGCCAGTCACCCTGGAAACTTCTCAGTGCAGTGAGCTGCCAGAGCATGCCCAGGGCAAACACCTGCACCATTTCCCGCAGGACTGATTGCACGAGAAATCTGTTCTGCAGTGGTCTGGTAAGGCCTTGACCCATAATCACCTGTTGCCAGAAAAGAGCATTCCTCATCATTCTCAACAAACACAGGCAGATGATCACACAGAAATGGACACGATAAAAGAGCATAAAGACTAGAAATAGGTTTCAGGTTCCCAGGTGGGAAAGCAGCAAAGCAGAGCCCATCTCAAGCCTCAGCCAGCATGTAAAAAACAAACAAATGAAAAAACACACACAGAGCAGAGAACTTTCTTTACAACACTTTCATCTGCTCACTGAAGAAGCTGGGAGTGTCATTTCCTAAAGATTTCAGTTGTCTGAGGAGCAGTGTAGCACAACATGGCTGGAAGAGAAAAGCCCATCATACTGTGCAATGGGAAAACTTTGAACATTTCATGAAGTAACCAAGTGGGAGAACCAAAGGGTTTGATAAAATGCCTACAATTTGTCATTTTGTGAAAACATCCAAACATTTATTATAAATAAAATATAAACATCTAACCAAAATAAAAATACAAACATCTAACCAAAACATAAGCATCGAACTTATAAATAGTCTGTCTTTAAACTCCAATATTTTATATTCTTATGACAGATTTTAAGATTATGTTACTTGTCAAGTAACATATTGCTTATCTTCGTCACACCACACCTGGTTTTCTGTACTAGCAGATGTCATATAAGTATCAAAAATATGCATGTAGAAAAGAACCTGACCTAAAATGCCATCCAGGAAAGATCAGCATAGTTTAGTCTGCTGAGCTGGAAAAAGGCAATCTACCTCCAGAGATGTTTTCTTGCAAGGAAGGCCTCAAGATTTGCAGTGTATAAGGACAGTGCTAATGGAGATGTCTGTAGCACCCTGCTCTATATCTGACCCCAAAAAAAATCTTTGTTTAAAGAAAGAAGTAATCACAAAGGGGTTTATTTTGGTTTATTTGCTTGACCAGTAACTGAAATAAAATGTGCAACTGTAGAATCATAGAATCATAGAATAGTTAGTGTTGGAAAGGACATTAAGACCATCTCGTTCCAACCCCCCTGCCATGGGCAGGGGCACCTCACACTAAACCATGCCACCCAAAGCTCTGTCCAACCTGGCCTTGAACACCGCCAGCATTGGAGCATTCACAACTTCCCTGGGCAACCCATTCCAGTGCCTCACCACCCTCATAGTAGAGAACTTCTTCCTCATATCCAATCTAAACTTCCCCTGTTTAAGTTTGAACCCGTTACCCCTTGTCCTATCAC
>JAOEHX010015714.1:6888-31322 GCA_025448015.1 Bolborhynchus lineola
CAGGGTCTATCAATGCGCCATCCTCTTCCCTCCTTGTACTTATGCTGAGATTACTTCCTCTGGCACTGCAGAGCAAATCTGTACCTTCCCAAGCTGCTCTTTTTCAAGAGTGGTTGAAGAATTAGAGGTGTACAAGCCTCCTTTGTCCTGCTGTTTCACCTCTATACCTTGCATGGCTCAGGATAAATAGTAGCAGTCCCAGCAGGGAACATCTCACCTTGTCATCTCAATGGCTTTGGAAAAGAGAGCTCTAAGCAGCTCATCAGCGATTACAAAATGTCTCTGCCTTTCTTATAACTCAGTGAAGGTTGGTAACTGATGCTGAGAGAAGCTGTTAGAGAACAGCTGTGCTGTTTGAGATAATGCATGTATATTTGAACATCAATATTGACAGATAGTCTTAAAGGTGAGAATTCAACTTTTGTTTACTTGCGAGGAAGTCCTTGTATAACAAACACTAAATGAATTGTAATCATACAACCAAGAGCATAGAGGACTTCTTAAAGATGCTGGGGAGACCCTTCATCACCTGCTTGATCCCTTTGATAATGTCTCATACTAAATACTGCACTGTGACATGTCTCTTTAAGCTATCTTTTAGTTAGATGGTCTTTTCTGCATCTCCTGTTGCAGGAATGAGGTCAATGAACCAGCTGTTCTTGACCCTACTTTCCTTTCACCTTGTGCTGACCCATCACCAGCTGTGTCTCCTACTGAAGGTGCTTGTAGGTAATTGCACTTCCATTTATCAGAATAATGTATTTCTGTAGAAAGCAAGAAACTCCATCTATGGTCAGCTAAAAGCCCACATATGGGCAGAGAGGCAGCTGCGCTTTTCCATGTTTGATCTACAGTGATTTTGACTACAGCTAAGGGTGAAGTTTATGTCTTTTGCACCATAAATGGCTTTTACAGCCCTTCCTTGGTGTCTGAAGGAGACTCTGGACTTCTTTTGGACTGAAGGAGGGCCTTTTGCTATTTTCACCTACTTTACAAGTGGGTGCATTTCCTCTGGAGCTGTGTCAGTGAAGAGAAGCATCTTAGAAGGTAATTGGGAGCGGTAAATGAGGACTAGGGGCTGTGCTTTGTACTGCTTCATGTTGACATTGCTTGGGTGCCCTGAGTCATGTTATTGCTGACAAGAGCTACCGGTGTGTATCCTGCTGGGGAACTGTGAGATAAATGTGCGAGATGGAATGAGACCAAGATCTTTGTCAGTTAAAATGATTTGGGTTTTATCCCTCTGGGGAAAAAAGAAAGTTATATAGAAGCATGGAATACCAGATTGGAAGTGACCTCAAGGTTCATCTGCTCCAAACTTTCTAGGCAAAACATGACCTAGCATAGATGGCTAGGCACCCTGTCCAGCTGAAGCTTGAGAGTGTCCAACACTGGGGAGTCTGCAACTTCCATGGGGAGATTATTCTGAAGTCTGATTGTTCTCATTGTAAAACATTTTCCTTGTGTCCAATTGAAGTTTCCCTGGGCGTAACTTGTGCCTATCACCCCTCATCTTTTACATGTGATTCCTTGTAAAAAGAGAGTCACCATCTTCTCTGCAGCCACCCTGTAAATACTGGAACATCTTATATTTCTTATATATTATCTTATACTGTAATAATTCTCTTATTTCCTTAGTCTTTGGTAACCAGAAGGAACACAGGTTTCTGAAGAAAATACTATTTCAAAGTGGAATATACTGTGTAGGACAGGGCATACAAGGACTGGAATCCTTTCTGGACAACCAGCTGTGCCTGGATGGATTGTCTTCAGCTAAAACCACGGTCCTCTCTGTTGCTGACTTTCCCTCTGCTATACTAAATTCAAAGCAACTTGATCTTTTTGACTCAATAAATTGGATTTGTTGCTCCCATCTCCTAATGAACTTCCTGAACACCCGCCAAGATGCTCATAACAAGAAATGTTATGAAAGCCATTTCCTAAATGGTTTTTTTGGGTTTGATTTGGTCCTTATGGCCCTGGATAAGTTAAAGACTTTTGATCTGCGTAATCACAGTTATTTGTTTTATGGTCTAAGGCCTTTGGGTTTTGCATCAGTCATTCATCCATTTCTTGTGCTAAAATGTTACTTTCTGTCCTTAATAATCGTCTTGGTGATAAAGGTGATTTATAACTTTGCTTTTCTCTGTTCACAGTGGGATATGACAGCTACAATCTCTCAGGTATGCTGCACCCTCCATTGAGCAAACCATTAATTCTGGCACAGCAAGGGTTTCTACCTAACCAGTTTGTAGGTCCTGAGACACATGTATCTCCCCTTAGATAAATGAAGTCAATTAAATCTCCCATTAAGATCTTCCAGCTTCCACAGATGGTCTTTCTTTTTCTCCTATGATAATCATATTAAAATTGCATGCGGAGCCATTTGTACATTTTAATGCTAACGTTCAGTGCTCCAAATCAGCCGGGGGAAGAGGGAATTGTCACAGTTTTCATCAGCCTTTTGCTGTCATTGTAATCCTTCCAAGGGGAGCCGCTGCAGCCTGAGTCATTATCAGCTAAAATGTGTTTGCACGAGCAGGTGAAAAGATAAAATGGGTAATCCAGGACTTTCCTGGGAGGAATGGAAACATGTTTTCTGAGACATGATGTCTGAAGAAATGAACAGGGCCAGGGGATGCTGTGCCCAGCTGGCTCTTCTCTTGTTCTGTTGAACCAATGCTTTGAGCAATTGAGAAAAGAAAATTTGAGCCTTGGAGCTCTCTTTTGCAGTGGGATCTGGGACCTGCCAGTGTTGAGTGCTCTTGATTTCCGCTTGTAATGATATGAAAGCAAGGACAGTATTGGAGAACACAGTAGCATAAGGTTAGAAGGGGTCTTGTGGGTCAAGTTGTCTGTAATAAAAACCAGCACCACATGCCCTCCTCTCAGACAGTATGAAGGTCTCTCTGAAAGACTTGTTTTTTCTCTGTTTAAGCTCCAGCTGGAACTTGATTTAATGGAACTTGTTTCTGATTTCCAGTTTAAATATATTAATGGCCAATTTTACAGGTTTTTTTTTTTTCCTTTTGTCAGTGTTTTACTTCAGCTTCAGAGTACTTTTCTCTGTGTCTCAGTACAAACCAAAAGGAATCAGATCCCCTCATCTCTCTCTTTGCCAGGCAGGACAAGCCTCACCTGGGAGGAAGGGTTCCCCATCCACATCACAGCTTCATTACAATTTTCTACCACTTTTCCCATTTCAATCTCTTCCTCTTGCAGAAGGGTAATCATAATTTTATTCCTCTGTACAGTCATTTTACTACATCTTTATCTCTGCTTGGAAATACATGGATGCTTACCACAAGCTAGGAGAGGCATGCTGTTCTAACCAAAAGGAATCTTGGGGTAGGGTACAGATCATCTGATTTAGGCTATGTAACAGCTATGTATTCATTCTCAGTTTTCTTTCTAGTTAGTAAGGGGAGATAGGTATCTCCCAAGAGCAACAGAAAGTATCTTCTATAGACACCTACATCTGACAGAGTATGAACAAATGAAATTCGTTGTGGAAGTGCCTGTCTATTTTATTGGCCACGAGGCACTTGGGTGAGCATCTTTGCCATGGTGTCTAGGCTTTAGGTAATTAAAGGTAGCAAGACACAAGCTACAGGGTACTTGGACACAGCTCTTCTTGGTGCCACCCCTCTTGATGGTACTGGCCACATGATTTCATCCTTGCGCACGCAAGGCCGTCCGTGGGCTCCTGAACTTGGCAGTGTGGAAGAAGTAGACCAAAACAAACTGGCTTGCACCCACAGCTCTCAGCAACTGCAGTAGAGTGGCATGAGAGACCAGAAGAACCTCCAAGATGTTCTGTGCTGTAGGTGGCCTCCATGGAGATTAATGTGTCAACAGTGGGATACATAAGGAAGTATTCCATCTGTGGTACATTGTATAAATCTCTCAAACAGCGGGCAGGGCCTGCATGTTGCTAATGGCTTTTTAGAAGAGGAATGCCCTGGATTTACAACTCAAGGACAGTGTCTTCATCAAAACTAATGAAGAGTTAATGTAAATTCTCATCTATTTTATCTTAAGTTTGCAGAGAATGAGCTTTATTGTTTTAAGGAAATATTTCATTTTATAGATCTCTCAAGTCTGTAACGAAAAGAACACAGGTTATTCTTTTCCTGCATGGCAAGGGGATTTCATTAATACCTATAATTTATGTCACAGTTTTCAAAGCAACTAAACCAGAGCCTGTTGCATTTACACTTACTTCCAGCAAGAAGGGCCACACAATAAGCATACATTAGGATCAACCTCAACTTCTCTTTTTGGAAGTGGGGATGGAGGTACTCAGTGCTTAGTAACTGTTGTTTGTGAACTACCAGTCTAAGTACAGGACCAGAAACCCAGCTCTTGTAGGACTCCATTATATCCTTGGGCAAATGGTTTCACAGATCTGAGTCATTATCCTCATCTGTGAGTGGAGAGCATCATGGAAATGCAGTAGCATGAAAGCGAATGTGTGGCTTTAACCTTTGTATGCATAAAACTGGGGGATATGTAGACAGTCCTTCAGCCACTTCTGAAGCCATCTCCACTAAAAAGGGTGCAATAGAGATATGATGAAATCTAATATCAAATAGCAAGATCTGACTGTGCAGAAGTTTGGGATGGAGAATGAGGCATCTGCAGCTTCCCTAGGAAACCTGTTCCAGTGTCTCACCACCCTAATAGTGAAGAATTTTTTTCCTAATATCTAATCTAAATCTACCCTCTTTCAGCTTGACACCAGTCTCCCTTATCCTAAGTATATAAAAACCTTTATCAGTTTGTAGTCATTTTCTCTTCAACTTTAAGGGTTTTAAACTTGCATCATTTTGCCTTCCAAGCTCCTGGAGCTGCATGCTGTTGAAGAGCATTGCTGCATCAGCAAGTGGGCAAGACCCCAATGCATGCACCATTACAGGAGGTCAAATGGCTTTCTACCCTAGTGCCTAAGCCCTGATCTGAGGGAGTGGTGAAAGAGCTGTGCCTGCTCCATCTTTGATTTCTATCTAGCAGCAGTGTCTTACAGAGTATGCCAACAGCTCAGTGCATACTTTCTAGCAGAGGGAATTTGAACTGTCCAACTCCATGGTCATGGTGTTCCACATCACCTGAGCCCTGGAGCACCTTAAGAGAAGGGCTAGTCAGTTCCTAAGTTGAATGGATCTTTCTTCTTCTTCATATCCTGGAGACTTGATCTGGGGCACAGCTGGCGTATGTGGTAAAAATCACTGCAAGACCTCATGTAGGCTTCAGGTGCTCTTCAGATGGAGTCTGCTGAGAGAAATGGAGTCTTTGACCTGACTGACAGAGTAAGCCCTGGAGATGCCTCAAGCCAGTCCATGGACTGTAAGTTTAAAACTGCTCTTCACAGCTTCCGTGCAGAAGGGTGACTCTAATGCAGCCCATGGCTCTTTTCTGTTTTTGATCCATGCAACCTAAAAATCTCAGAAATGGCTTTTGGTTTGAGACTCAGATCAATACAAGTTAGGACTAAACATGCAGTGCAATTGACTGGGCTCCTGGGTGCTGGAAAATGCTGCTGCTGTTTTGACAAATAATGATAGCCATCATCATTATGGCTTTTGTTGGAAGGATTTAATGGATAGAGCTGAAAAACTTAAATGTCAATGAACTGAATGTAGTTTCATAAATGCTGAAGCTCTGCCTTCCAAAGGAGATGTGCCCAGTGTTAATTTGTCTATAGGCATTAAAGCAAGCTTCTAAGGTGAGGATAGCCCTTGTCAGCTGTCAGAGTGGATCTCATGTGGTTTGTGTGCCCAGCTTCTCGGCTGCTAAGTTTATAGGGAGTTGTGTATGGTTTCTGATTTTCTTCTCTCTGTGCTGTCCTTTACTGCTGTGTGTATCCTGTTACGTGCTAAGCTTGCCAGGCTAATGCTGTAAATTACACCATTGTGTAATTGTTCATAAAAGGCTTATCAAGCTACATGTGCCTGCAAATGACACCAGAATGCACGCTCCAGTGGCACATAAGTCAATGGTAACTGTAAGGTCCAAATTAAATCTCAGTGGATAGAGAAGAAATATTGTTGGCACTTACAGTCTTACATCCAGACCTTATTGTTTCCATGTCTTATTTCCAGAGCAAGTGGAGGACAATTACCAGCGCTTTCACGTGACTATAAACTGAGAGTTATTATCCATTGTTTATAGTGCTTCAGCACTCACCTTGGTTATTCTTTTCTAAATCAAAATTAGAAAAAATAACAAAAAAAAGAAAAAAAAAAAAAGGAAAACTGTAACTTAGAAACAGGAGCTATTTGGGTAGGGTTGGTTCAATGGGTTCTCTGTCTTACTCTGGCCATTTTTAGTACCTAGGTAAAGAAAACTCATGGACGCAGGAAGAATCTCAATATGGCCTTGGAGTTGCTCCTTTGTAAGCTACATTATGGATGGCATAAATCTGGAAGTTCTCTAGACCTCAGCCAGAGCTTTGTCATCTGCCTGTAGCCCCAGTGCTTCCAGCAGGCATTCACTGGGCAAAAGCATGGTAGGCATGGAAAAAGTATTGCATTGCTCCATGTGTTTTGATACTGATCAGTCTCTTTAGGCTTTCTCTGTTACAAAAGTTAACTTTTCTAGCTTATATTCAATGAAAACTTAGCCTTCTGGTGTTGAAAAGCCTTTTTGATCTCTTTAGGAAGAACATACGCAGAAAGTCAAGGCACATCTCTATTAGTCCTTGTCACAGACACTGTTGCTTCTCTGTTCAGGATCAGATTTCTTTAACAAGTCCTTTGCCTTACTTCTGGAGACTATTTATGGCTTATGTCTCAGAGCTCCCTCAGATCTCTCCCTGGAAAACACTTGTGACAGGAGCAGCTTGTCCTAAATTCTTCTAAGAGAAGCTGCTCTTTTGGAAAGCATGTCTGCACATGGAAGTACCTATCCAACAGAGTTTGGTCAGGTTACTTGTCATTCATTGCTGTCAAGGGTAATGCTTTGCAGCCCAGCCTTATTAATTCTCAAATGAGACTGAACAATGCTTTATATGGATACTTAGCTTGATCTACTAGTGCCTTGCTCTGCAGCAACATGGTTTTAGATGTGAACAAGAGCAGGAAGAGCACTTAGTAATTCTTCACTGACTGCCTACTTGGCATTTAAAGTAAAGAACTGTTGGGTCATTGCTTACCTTATTCAGCTCTGGTTTAGGGCTGAGAATTTTGCTGAAGAAATGAAATCTTGTAATTTTATCCACTGAATTATTTTTTTCCCTCCCCTTATTCAACACAAATGGCTCTGTGATCATCTCAGGGGCTGCCTAAGTCAGGAACATCCACATGTGGCAAATATTCAGGAACGAACCTTTTTAGCAAAAAATCCCCAACAAACAGAAACAAAACCAAAGCAACCAAAAAAAACCCCCCAAGAGGTATTTAGGTTAAGTTCAACAAGAGCAAATCAGGAGGAAAATCTAAAATAATACAGTTCTCCCTTGTAAAAAATTAATAAGGCAGGGGAATTCCATAAATCATAGAATCATAGAAGAGTTTGAGTTGGAAAGGACCTTAAAATCATCTACTTCCAACCCGCTGCTATGGGCAGGGATGCCATGATTAGGCATTAACTCTGTATACTGGTTACTTGTACATTGAATTTCAGTGGAAGCATAGCATAAGAATGGATGGATATGTGCCAAATAGTGGCTCCGTGTAGGTAGGAACCATTACAGACAGCCTATGGAAAGAAATAGTGCTTGGCTATCCATAAGTGCACCTGGAAAGTATCCATCATCATTACTTGCTTTATCCAGGCTCATTAGCATTCAGCTCACAGATGCTAATGGATAAAAAATCAATGTTTCTATTTGAGGAGAATGGGGAAAAAAGAGGTTTGGTTCTTTTTTTCCTTCAGGCTGTTTGGAAGAGAACTTTTCCTATCTTGAAACATTGTCCAGAGGGGTGAAAAAATAAATGAGGGATAAGAGGTAGAGAGGAAAAGAAGGGAATTCCTATTGCAAGCTGTGAGCAGCAGGCTTTGAAATGCTGTTTTGGTCTGTTTTACCACAGAGAATGGCTAACAATGAAGAAAATAGTGGAAGAAGATTTTGCTAACCTTTTAGCTTAGTAATAGATGAGTACTGTAGACTAGCTGGGCCAGGACTACTCGCCTAAAGCATGGCCCTGATGGTAGCAGAGGTTTAAGACGCAGCAATGTGAAGTGATTTCTGCCTAAGCTGCTTTTTCTTTCTCTTTTCCAAGCTGCTTCAGCACCCATTACGCAGCTTTTTTCATGTATTCCTTGAGTAGGGTAGCCCTAGAAGATCCCTTCTGGATTTGGGGAAAACAGTTGCCAGAGCTGAAGAATACATGTAACAAAGAAAGGGAGGAAAGTGACCTCCAGTTTCCGTCAGGTTTTAAAGCCAAATCCCTGAATCGTAGTTTAAACAGATTCAAGATCTGTTTAAACTAGGGTTTGCTGGTGGGAAATCAAAGCCGCTTTCTAGGGGTTGACCTGCCTCAGACACAGATTACAAGGATCTGGGTATGCCACAAAAGCATGAAGCAGCAAGGGGTTTGGACAGTGCTCTGCAGCTCTGGAGGAGTGATGGTGCATCAGTTGGCAACAGCATTTTCTAACATATAGTTTAACATCTTGGTGGAAATGCATTCTTGACAGCAAGCTGTCAATGATGGGGGGAGATGAGCGCCTCTGTAGAAGAAACTATTTCTTCTGTTTTATTATGGTGTGGATTGTCCTCTAGATTACATGCCTGATTAACATGGCTAACTTTTATAGCTGGTTAAAAATCAGTAAGAGTATTCTTGGCCTGTGTTACTTGCACCCCTTAAAAAGCCTGAAAAAGACAGAATATGCAAGTTCTTTTTGATTATTGAGGGAGTAAGGATTCTCATTACTGATTAGCAGGGAAAGTGTCTTAGAGAATCATAGAATCAAGTTATATTACGGCTCATTTGGGTCCTTTAAGCTTTTGTGTGACTTATGGTTTCCCAAACTTCTCTAAGAGTAACTTTTCTGACACCTTTTTCATGAAGTAAAGCCACAAAGAAAGATACTATTTTCTAGCCATAATCATGAAAGTCAGGAAAAGAAATGCAAGCCAGGTGCGCAAGATGAATACTTACTTGTTCCTCTGAGTGTCTTCCAAGTAATTTGAGAGGAATTCAGTTTCAGATATTATAAATGTGCTGTGATAAATAACACTGCAGTTAAAATGTTATCAGTGGGACCTGGAGGTGGGTTCAGAGCTCAGATAGTCTGCTGAATGGAAGAAATGGAGCTAGTTGAAGTTCTGATGTGTTTCGTGCATGAGTCAAGGCAAGACTGAGATGGTAGGTGTTTGAATACCTGAACACCTTTTATTTTATAGATAATGTGATTATATTCTCACTTCGTCTTGCCTATAAAAAGAACTCAAATTTGCACTAAACAGATCTTCACCCCTTTTTTGCTGATCGTTGCTTGGCAAAGTATTTCACACAAGAGGTTTGTTATCTTTGATAGCACTAAAATTACTTAAAGCAATTACCTGCATCATTTTACACTCTACAGAGGTTATTAAAATATTCTCATGGTAACTGTAAAGAAATAAGAAAATAAGTAAAGACTAAATTGTATTTTGTCTCAAAAAGCAATTTGCCTTAAAACATGTTTGGTCTTTAATTTCTAAATGGGCAGCTTTACTTCCTGAAACAAATATCCTCCTCCCTGTTTGACCTTCCACATTCCAACAGTAAAGGCATGTTTGTTCTTAACCATTTAATCTTCAGTCCAAACAGAAATAAACCATGTATTGACAAAAAACCTGCATGGCCACCTAACAATGACATCCCTGGGCAGAAATAAACCTGAGCTTTGAAAATCTACTGTTAAACTTTGCAGTTTAATACTATCAGGTTGAAGTATCAGAAATTAACTATTTAAAAGAAGGTTCGATGTCATATTCTTCATGCCGCCTTGATTTGATTTAAGGCGTTGGCATAGATAAACTGAGGAAGAGCTTTTCACTACTGAGGTTTACTAACTTCTGCTCTAGGCTCTCACAAGAATGGGAAGAATTCTCCAGGAATTTATGGAAATACCAGAAAATCTCATTGCTTAAAGGCCTAGAAAATGATGCAGTCTAGCTGTGCCATTGCTACCTGTGATACATCCCTGATACTGGTACTCTTGTGATTTCCATCTCCCACAACAACATACTAGAGCAATCTGGAGCTGAAGGCATGGCTCTTTATATAATAATGATGTTGAAGGAAATTAGCATAGTTCTAATTAAAAGATGAAAGGAGCAATTAATTTAGAGAGTTTCAACTACTATGCCAGAGACATTACCCCAGCAGACCTCCTTGAGCAGGGCAGGAACACATTCAAAGCACAATGCTGCAGCATGACAATAGCATCAGTGAACATGAAAGCAAAATTAATTGAAATAATGAAAAAGCTGGAGCAATTATGTTACCATTTAATTTATTTTTACATGTACTGTTGAGATAGCACATTTGTTAATTGTAGCAGATATTATAACCTCCTCTGCTGCACAGTTGTTATTAAACCAAGGGGGTTTTTTATACTGTTTTTCCCCCATTGAAAAGATCAGTGCTAGAAAACTTGGAGGCACCATTTCTCCTAACTTTGTGCCAAGTCCAAGTTCCAGTGACAGCTTGGTCACTTTGTGGTGTTCTTCCCCTGTTAAGCTGTGACTTGAAACCAATTACAATCACAGTGAAAGAGCTCAAAGTTGCTGATTCAAGCAGTCCTCTTCTGTCAATTTTGCACTTACTGCTTGCTTCCCCCCCCACCTCTGCAGATAAAAGCTGGAATCAGAGATCAAAACTTCCTCACGTTTATAAGCTTCTGACATCTGCAAAGCCAAGAGTGAGAGACCATGTGAAAATCATTACTTGCAACTGAATGAGAAGCATTTTTTTTTGTTCATGATCATACAGGCAAGTCCCTTTTTCATCATTTTCATATGGTTTCATAGGGTTTGAGGCCAAAAGTGGTGATTAGATCATCTAATCTGACTTGCTGTGAATTGCAGTCATTGCAAACCATTCCAGGATTCTATGATCAAGGATATTTAACTTTCAAATGCTGCGCATAGCAATAAAAATTAAGACAATGGGGGTGAACCTTGCTTGTAACTTTGGGCAAGGAGGAGGACAACGTAACATGAGGGAGGACCTGGGCGATAGCAAAGAGTGGAGCAAGAGCACCTGAATGAAATTCAGTGCTACAGAATGCAATATCATTCACTCAGGAATGCATAAGGTGATTTCCAGCTGTAGGCTTGGAAATGATAGAGAAGGCCTGGTTGTATTTGTTGGTCTTAAGATGGGTCTCAAGATAATAGTGAGAAAAGAAAATGGCATATGAAAGATGTTTCCAGCAGCAACTGGGAATTATATAGTGCTGCAGGATCTCATTTAGAATGATAACATATATTATTCATATATCAAAATATTCAAGAAGGATGAACTTAAAATGAAATAGAAGATGGGAAATACGCCTTACTAAAAAGAAGAAGGTAATAGCTTTGCTTATTTAACTTAGGAAACTGTAATTTAAGGGGAATGAGACTATATTGACACAATGCTATAAAAGAGACTTTATAACTACAACAGGAGGTTTAACAGTAGATGTTACAGCTGACAGAGTGCAAATAGCTTTAAGGGGACCGTGGATGTTTGAAGAAAGTTAACCTGTGGAAGGTTGTAGTTCTGGAATGAATTTTCAGTTGAGAAAATAGCAGTAAAAACATAGGTTATTATGGATTCTAATGCATTTGGGGTTGTAGTTCAAGCATGTAAGTGTCTAAAATGCACGGTGAAAGGACTGTTTGGCTGAAGAATTTTATGTCCATTTTATGTCCCACATTCAAAAATGCAATTATTTGTCTCTGATCAAACTAACTTGTAGTTTTTTTCATTCTTTTGGCTTTTTCGCCTAATATCTTTTCATTCCACAACACATTTAGGCCAGAATTGAGTTGGTATTTTCTATTTATATTCCTGGTGTTGATGACAATCGATGTTCTTTCATTTGGATTTCAAAGGCATGACCCACATGGTCAATTTATGCCTTGCCACAACTCACCTCAGGATACTATATATATATATCTGGCATCTAGTTTCTGGGTAACAGATCTTTAGGACAGCTTAATGACTGATGCAGCTCTGCAAGTGGTGATGATGAAAAGAAAATCCATATTTCAGCTTTCGCTCAAAATAGGGGACATTCAATCAGTAATTCCGAGGTAGGACAAAGGCAGAAATGTGAAAGATTTTGGCCTCTGCTCATTTTTATAGCAGTCAATAGATATAGTTTATGTTGGCTCCTAGATTTACTCAAAGACAGGGGGCAGAGAACCTGTTTCTCATTAGAAGAGCATCTTAATGCAAGCTTGATGAGGTCTGAGATGTTGATGTTTGGAAACACTACAAAATGCCACTGACCTTTCTTTACAAAACGTTTGATGATTGGAAATAAAATGAAGGTGAGAATGACAAATATGTCAGATCTGTGGCAAGAGAAATTGGGAGAGTCAGAGAAAAAACTTGGAGGTTAATGGCTCCAGTTCACTAAGCTTTATGCACACCTGACTTCAAGCACGTCAATGGGTCACATGGATGTACACGAAATGAATAACCTGCTTAAGTTGGCCACATATTTTTTAATCTCTGTTTTTGATAAAACCCAATTATGAAATGTCAGCAGAGGGTTCAAGTCTGCACAGAGCTGAGGTCGCTGGCCCCTGTGACGCATCTCTTGTTCAGGAAGCGATGGTGATGCTGAACTGAGAAAGGCAGAGAAGTGCATTGTTTCAGTTATTGCTTATAAACTTATAACTTGTTAAATCCTGGAGTATAGATTTTGCCAGAAGAAGGACAGGGAAAAATACTCAAAGTCCACCTAAGAGACACAATCTGCCTTAGGATGCAAGCTGGCAACAGGGAAACTCCCATTAGATGTGAAATAGCAGTTAAATTGTCAAATGGAAAGCTTGCCTTAGACTTGTGCTAGGTTTTGCTCTGCTTCTCTGTCCATGCTTAGTTCCAAGTTGCAGTGTAGAAGGGAGCTGGGAGATTCAAATGAGAAAAAAGCCAGTATGAAAGTGCTTTGAGCAATGGAGTATGAGGAAAAGACAATGAGAAGGGAGATAGCCCAGACAAACAGCACTGAGTGAGAGTATCATTAATCTATAACTTGGTTTGAAAAAGGGAGAGGTTTAATTTATCTTTCAGGCAACAAAGTTAAGGGCAGCAGTGTTATGTGCAGAGCAGAAGCAGCTGCTTCAGATAGAAAATGGCTTGAACTTGGGGAGGTGCTGGGGTAAAGATGGGATAAATTAGCTGCTACCTGCTTCCCTGGGCATATGGCTCTGGGGAGATCAGCCACTGTACCTGGTCCCATCAGTGCTGTTTGTGGTCCCATAGTGACCACAGGGGAGCAGGGTAAAGCACATGAATGTACCACTTATGACAGTGAGCCCATCAAAATTAGAACCTGTGTGGCCAAAAAATTGATGTTTCCCCACTCTCTGGTGTACAGTACTCAACCACTACACCCAATGGGCAGGTAATTGGACACTGATGCCTTTTCTTTGAGCTGTTTGCTGGAACACCAGAGGATTTTGTTAGATGTGTTATCTTTTATGTATCCTTCACATCATTTTGGCAGGTCTCCCAACATCACTGTGGTGCTTTTGAACCTATTTCTGGTTTTATTTATTTATTTTAAAGTTTTGACAGCATACTCTTTCCTGGAACTGGATTTGAACAGCTCTTCCTTTGAGCTAGTTAGAGATGAATTTTAAGGGTCAGAAAGGGAAGGAGAGGAATGGGTTACACATGACTTCATGAGACAAAGCAAAGGGCATTATTATAAGTTTCCTGCTCCTAGCATAGCAGCAGCCTATTCAGGCCAGCAATGCTGGGGGGTATGTAACCTCCTGGGATGGGAGGGATACCATTTCTTTGACAAAAAGATGTGGTAGTTGGGAAGGAAAGGCAGAGCAATTGTATTTGTGAAAAACATTCCTACTTATGGTAGGGAGTTGGAACTGGATGATCCAACAGTGGATCCATTCAGTGATTCTGTGAAAACAAAGCTCAATCTACAAAGAGGAAAGGAAAGAAAGCAGGGAAACTCTTGTTGCCCAGAAGCAAAGGAGCCAAAAATGTGAACTTTATATTAAACCCTTGAACCAAGAGCTATATAGACTGCTCCGTCCTCATAGAGGAAAAATCTCTACAGGGCAAGCTCATGACTGCTCTCTGCCAGTGCAGCAGAGGCTTTGCGTCTCTTAAAGCTTGCAGGGTAGCTCAGTCCCACAGATGACTCAGAATGCTGGATGCTGAGCTACTTTCATTTTGGGAATCACTATGAAATGAGGCTTTATATCGCAACACTGAAATACTCAGGGAAAATCTATTAAAGGCAGAGCTAATTCAGCATTAGGATGGGGTCAGCAGGCAGCACAGCAAGGAGAGCAGGAGACTCTAATTTACACAAACTATGTACCAGGAGCAAACACACAGGGGGTGACATTTAAATGGTATCTTCACTGTAGCTGTGCTACCAAACCCAGCAGCATACAAAAAGTAATCTGTGGATGATACTAAACTAGGGGGGAGAGCCTGGTGTGACAGATAGCAGAGCAGCCACGCAGGGGGCCTGGATTAGTTTGAAATCAGGGCTAAAAGAAACCCTATGAGCTTTGGCAAGGGGAAGAACAAAGCTCTGTTCTTGGGATGGAGAAACCAACTGGGAGCTGACTGCCCAAAAATTGATGGGACAACCTGGGGGTAACAGGGGATGCCAGGTAAAATACAGATCCAGAAATGCACTCCTGCTGTGGTGGGTCTCATCCTGCATGGCCAGCAAGCAGGAGAAATTTATTCCCCATGGCTGATGCTGCTGAAGCTGATAGAAAAATGTGTCCACAGATGGAGAAGAACATGGAAAGGATCAATGGTCACCATCATAGAATCATAAATGGTTCGGGTTGGAAAAGACCTTAAGATCATTCAGTTCCAACACCATGAGCAGGGACACCTCACACGAGACCATGTCCCCCAGCCCTCTGTCTAACCTGGCCTTGAACACTGCCAGGGATGGAGCATTCACCACTTCTTTAGGCAACCCATTCCAGTGCCTCACCAGCCTCACGGTAAAGAATTTCTTCCTTATATCTAACCTGAACTACCCCCAAGGGCTGGAGCTACAGGGATGATTGAAGGAGCTGGGCTTGCCAGGTCTGGTGAAGCAACAGCAGCCTGCAACTGCTCAAAGGTAGAACCTACACAGATGAGAGTGCTGCAGCTTTTATCAGCAAGGACAGAGGAGTCAGCAGGGCACAAAGTGTAAGCTGGAAGGCTGCGGATGGGTTTTACATAAAGCTTTCTTACCAGGCAGGTAATGCAGCTCTGGGAAAGGTGTCAGGAGTTGCAGTACAATCTGTCTGAGGTTTCAAACTCTGTGAGATGAATCCATGGCTGAGCACATCTATGTTACTGATGGTCCTGCTCTGAGCATGAAATTGGACTACAGATCTCCAGAGATCGCCTCTGGCTAACATTTCCAGGATGTTATATAAAGCAACAGAAGGGTGATCTGTAGGTTTTATCCTGTGAGTGACACCATAAAGTGTTATACTATCAAATTTTTATGTTTAATCAGTAAAACCAAAGCCCAAGGTTTATGGGGACTAATGATTGACTGAGAGAGTTGATGGCTTGAAGAAAGACTGCATGGAGTTAAGACAGTTGGCCATCAGCTTCACAGCGAATGTCCAAGAGTGAGGTGTTACTGCAGTTGGAAGAGCATATTTTAAAGGGTACTAAGTTACAGGGTTTGTTGTAATTTATTCCCTTTGCTGTGCAGTATTTTCTGAGAGAAAGGAAGTAGTGTCAAAAGTGGCAGGAATCAAAGCAAGGAAGTGGAAACGCCTTGAGCAGTTAATACCTGAGATGGATGACGCTGATTTGACGGGGATTTCGGGAGTTTTCTGCACACTTACTGCAGGAGGTCATCTAATACAGATGATGTTTGAGCAACATTTTTAAAGGTTGGACAAATGTAGCCATTAGCAATTTCAACCAACCTTGAATCAATATTTGCAGGAGTTCACCTCAGGCTTTCTGCAGGTATTTGTAATCAGATTTTGCCTGTTCATTTCCTTTAAATGATTTTGCTCATCATTCAGAGTTATCCAATGATGTTTTCTGTAGCAGAGTTTTCTGTTGTGCAGAGTTTACTGCAGCAGTAGCAGGCTTTCAAGATTTATTCCTCTGAATTTATCATATTTATGTTTTGCTTTTTTTTTTTCCCTTGAGCATTCCTGCGTGTGGACATAAGCCCAGGAGGAAGCCTGCAGAAAATCACTATCTGGCTTTGTAAATCCTGCCCAGTGAATTTGTGCTTTCCATTTTAACAAATGGCCAAGAAGATTTGGCAAGTGTAAAAAGTGGAAGGCTTAGTTGAAGAGAGACAAATAAGGTGATTATAACCCTTATTATCTCTGCCTGGTACAATGGTTATATTCTGGGTCAAGGGCTACATGGCCATATGCTCTTTTCCTGTCCTTCTGCCTGCCATCCCTCACTTTTGGGACAGGATTGCATCTGGCCTTGTATGAAATGTTTATTTAGGAGTAATAGGAGATGTCAATCTTTCCAACCTCACATGAATGACAGTGGTGCTTCACTCAGTGTGCCAAATACTGTGGTTTTTTTGATTACCTTGGACTTATCTGTGTGCTGTCTATCTCTGGAGTCAACCAAAGATATACTCGGTAGCTATAGGCTCATGCTGGCTTTCCAGACTTGAGTTTAACAGGAGGATCCAGCTTCCCAGAGCTGTAGGTTAGAGAAGATGCAAGTCAGAGATCCTGAAACTGACCAAGACTAAAGGAAATGTAGAAATTTGGGTCTGGTTTTGGAAGCCCAAGCAGAGCAGCATAGCAAGTGTTTGGTTCATAGCTGCATTAGCTGCTGATGGAACCCAGTGGATGTGTTTTTCCAACCATGTGGGCTGCAGAGAAATCAGTAATGCTTTAGTGAGCTGCTTCATCGTAATAGCTGGAGAAGCTCTTCCCAGCATCACAGCTTGGCATAGTGCTGTATTCACAAAGAAGGGACTCAGGCAGTGCATCAGGGAGAGCAGGAGGTGCTACCAGTCAGACTTAACAGTGTTCAAACCAGATATCCTAAAATAAATACTATGTTCAACACTTGTCTCCCCTCCCACCTCAGCAAATGGGACCTGAACTGGATTTCTGGCTTTCTTCTCTATTGTTGTCACTCATGGCAGGGCCTGCATACCCCTGTGTAGCTTTCCTTCCAATTAAAGCTTTTCAGCATCACCAGATGCATGGCGAGTGTTTTCTCTTTGTCTCCTTTCTTTCACAACATCAGGTGCTGATCCCTTCTGGAGGCAAAGCCCTAACTCGATTGACTAGTGAGAAGACACAGTCTGACAAAGCCTTGGCCCCCATTATTTCCTGCCTGATGATATTTCTCTGATAGAAATAAGTCATTTGTCATTTTTCTTTGTAAATCTACACATTTGTCCCCAGCAATTTGAAGTGAGCTGCAGTTCCCTTGCAGCCGTCTCAAAGCAATGCTTTATGTCACCCAGAGAATTTTGTGTTTGCTACTAAGCTAAACTTCAAGAAAACGAAACTTTCTTCTTTCCTCTTTTCCTTTTAATTTCCCTTGACACATACAGTTGCAAAAAAATCTCATCCTTTGTCATATTGCTATTACCTTGTGCAAGATGAACATCCCAATAGGTGCATGGTGTTTGCTGTAACAAGTCAGTGTATGTGTTTATCCAGTTCCCGGTAGAATATGAAACCTTTCAAAGCACACATCCCTTTCAGTACTTCAATATGAGAATTAAGAATAGAGTTCATGTCACTATGATCTAACTATAGGAGGTATTTAAACAGGACTGTAACTCTTAATAGCCTGTGAAGCCTCCCATGGAAAACCTTAATCAGAGTAATAATATACACAAGGATGATCTGTGGATATTTAGTGAACACGGTTTTGGGACATAACTTTACAAGTATGCAATGTCTTATGCTTTGTAATTTATAAGGTGTATTTAATGGATGTAAGAAGTCCATAACCTGATCCACTTTAGCAGCTCTTCTAATCAGCTGTGCAGTAGAGCCTCTGTGTTTGGTAGCCACATGGGTAATGCTGAGGACAGCATTTGGGATGGGTGCAATGCCCAGGGGGAGGGATGGGACATGCCCTTCTGTCTGCTGCAGCCCAGGACTCTGCTCTGTCTCTATGGAGCACATTGTGTCATCTCTGCACACAGATAATGTTTTCCATGATCACTGTGCTCCAGGGATACTTTTTGCCTTGCTTATCATTAATTTTGTACAAAGTTCCTCATACCATATTCCCTTTGCCTTTGGCATTGTGTTCAATGGTCTTCACTAGATATAAAAGACTTTCATGTCACTTCCAATACCTATGGGAAATCAAACATGTAACTGTTCTCTTGCTTTGGAAGCAGGAAAAAAGTCAAAACTCTGTCTATCGCCACTATATTGACATTACATCTATATCAGAGGCGTATTGTAAGTTTGGCAGCTTGTCTTTTCCTTGAGTTTTCTGTTCATCTTTTTCTCTTCTAATCAATTCTGTTCTTTGCAGACTTCCTTCCTAACAGTCTTTGGATAATATGTATTCTCTGTTCATTGCCTTTCATAAGAAGAATACTGTGATACATCAAACGAGATATGAGGTGACAGCAATGGGTAGTGTCTCTCTATAAAATACGTTGTTAAACCATGAAGTTTATTGTCTGATCTTTGGATGTTTCAGATACCAAACTTTCTGGTGGGTTTAAAGAACAATTGGGCAAAGTTATAAAGAAAAATCCACTGAGGACTCTAAAGTGCAAAGACATTTCTGTAAACCGGAAAGCCACGAGGTCACTGAAGCTGAAAGAGCATGGCTGGGGCAGGATAACTACCTACCTACCTTGCTCTTATATCCACTTGAAACACCCAGATTAGTTACTGACATGATGCAGGTCCAGAGGAGTTTTCCTCCTACTCTAATCCCTTACCTTATTGTTGAAACAGCTTCCCTCTGCTCGAATACCAGAAAACATCTCTATTTGCTTCTTGAATTGTTCTGCAAAACTTCAGGCGGACTGCATTTAGCTATTTTTAATCTATTGAGGAAAAGTGGTGCTAAAATAGAAATTCTACCTGCTGTTACCCAAGATGTGGAGCTTCACTTTGGTAACGGTACATGGCAAGTAAAATAAAAATAAAGCATAGACATGTACAGGAGCACCCACAAATATAGCACATTCCTTCTATTCAAATTGCCTTGTTTCATTTTGCTTTTGAAAGAAAAGTGTCTGTGGGCAGGTTTTGAACAGGCTGGTGTTGTGTTGGTGTTTGCATAACAAGCTGGACTGCCCATCTTGGCTTGAGTGAGTTTTCTTTCCAACCTTGTCTGACTGCTTCGTGTATCTGTGGTAGTGTTGTGGATTATGTATTTAATTTTTCAGGAGAAAATGACTGCTTTGAAATAAAAACCTAGAGAGAAAGTAAGTTCCTATCAACACGGGTAGTGCTGGTCCTGATTTTTCAGTCTTGTCTATCCTCTTTAGCAGCAGAGCTCCTCTTCATAGAGGCAAAGTGGTATGCTTCATCCTACCAGAGACTCCTTAACGCCCCTGAAAAAATCTATATTAATGACAACAGAGGAATGACACATTTATGTGTTTAAGGACTCCCATTTTCTCTCTCTCTACATCCTCTTCAAGTGTTTTCTAGACAGCCTTAGATAAGAAGCAACTAAGAGAGGTCAAAACAACATGGCTCTGTCAGCTGAATGAGCTGGGGTTTTGTTCAAACCCCTCCTCCTTTGTGTTAGAAACTTGAGTTATTACAGATAAGTGCTGAGCAGAGATTTGGCTGATTCTTACAGTATAATAATAGGGAGTGAAACACACTGATGTGTGATACCTGCGTGTGGGTTCATGCATATATTGCGTGTGCCTACAGGTGCACTCATGTTGATGCAAAATTCATCCACTGGCTAAAAAAGACCTGACAAGTTGGTGGCTCTAGTTTCTTTCCAAAATTGCTCTGTTATGTCAAGTTGTAAGATGTCATATGCAAGGCAGACATGAAAAAGTACCCTCCATACAGGCCTAGAGTTATAAATTAATGAGCTATAAACAGCAAAACAGTGATGTTCTCTGCATCTGAGACTGGAAGCCTGGGTCTTAACAATTGAAAGCACTGGCCTGAAGCTCTTGAGCTAATGGCAAATCTCTCTGACATGTAGTAGCAGCAGGTCTCCTCTCCTTGCTTATCAGCCACATCACACTCGAGGGAAGCATCACGTCAGAAACCAGGAACTCTCATAAAGTTTCAAAGGCAGCACAAACCCTGCTGCCTGGATGCATAAACTGCGGTGTGAGGACAATCACCCTGCTAAAATATGGCTCAGGAGACCAGTAACAGTAGTACATCTCTTAGGTATCTACCCTGCTTCAATTGCCCATTGTGGAAAGGGGTAAGCTTTTTTCCTCATGGGGCTCTCAGTATTACAGGCTATGAAGAGTTCATTGCCCAAGGCACTGGAGGTACAAATCCATGTACTGCCAGTGTACCCCTAGATATTGTCAAGGAAGGTGAGACATCCCCAGGGAATGGCACACGTCCCAGTGTGTGTGCTTGCACTTGTACGTGCTTACCTCTAAAGTGACCTTGATCCTATAACAGTGGTCATGTTAAACTGGCTGGACCACTGATGTGATGCATTAGGTCATCCTTCTGTGCTTTAGCAGGTTATTTGATCACTCTTCCAATGCACTCCCCCACATATTGCTACTCTGTGGCTACCTCAGAGGCTATCAGCTGGAGTAATTATTTATGTTGGCTCAGAGGTCTGAGTAGCAAAGAGACTCTAACTGTGGTTGCTTCTGAGCCATTAAGCTGTGTATTAAAATTAAGCTTTCTTTTCTCTTCCTTCAAAGTTGTAATTTCAAATAGATGTATGTCTCATGTCAGCTCTTCATATGTGTCTGCAAAGGAGAAACTAAAAGGCCAGTGACTGAGGCTTAGACATTCTCTGGCAAATATGCACATTTACAATCAAGGCATTTGCAAAAGCAATAGGGCAGTCAGGTTCAAAGAGACAGCACTGGTTTGTCCCAGAGAGGCAGTGCCATTGAACTTCATTTAATCTTAACCATGCCTGAAAGCACAGCATAACCTCAGCTGAAGAGAGCAAGCATCACTCTCTGCCCTGGAAGCCTCAGTCAAGAGCTTGGGTTGAGAGAGCTTTTATGCACAGTGCACTGGAAGACTCAGTCTGGCCTGTTGGGAATGTACCTTGTGGATCTTCTCCACATTAGAAGGATGTTACTTTAATTGATAGGATCAAAGTAAAGCTTAGGCTGGCAGTCAGCCATTTCCTTCCTCTCCATACAGGTACCTTCCTGTTCGTGGAAGTGGTGGTGACGAGAGCACTTGCTCAAGTAAAATAAACATTTCTCTTTATTTAACACCTCCCAGATATGCTCAAAGCTGCTGATTTTATCCAGAAAGGACAACGCAGCTCCTTGGACAGCTTTGACACAATCTCAGGAGGCGGGAAAGGTTGTTTCTGAGGTCGGGATTGCAAAACCTCAGATGTTTGAACTGTCTCATTTCCATCTGCAAAGAACACATTCTTTGATTTCCTTTTCCTCAGTTTGCTCGGGCATTGTTGTCAGAAGACTCTGCAAATGTCAAGACCATTATCAGTCAGAGGCAAGCAGGCTCTTAATTGAACTTTTATTCTCCTGTCTAACTTGCATCACTCCAAAGAAAAGGCTACATCACTGGCATGGAAATGACCTTTTGGAAGTCACTGAATGTTAAAGGTATGTTATAGAAAATGGAGATATACATCTACAAATATTTTTCCTCATTCAGACTTTCATTTTATATATATATATATATATATATATGTACAAATATGCATGTGGATTTTTTAGATGTTCATAACATCTTTGTGTGTTTACTTGTGTATACAAAAATAAAAGATAGGTCATGGTGTTTAAATACACCTTCTCCCTTGCAACTTCACTCAGCCATATAGCATCTCCTAGCTCATGAAGCATGCTGTTGTATTGTGACAGAAGCCCAAACAAAATAAACAGCAAATAGGGGTAGGGAGGGAGTGTGAAATAACAGTCTTGTTTGCTGCCTTGTGCTGTCACCATCCTTCTTCTTTATCCTTTGTTCACATTGTTTCCCTTCTCCATTTATGTCGCTCGAGACATGACAGGCAAACCTGATATTCAGCTGCCTTAGTCCATAAATGTCTCTTCGGATGATGCTACACTCCAAACAAAGTTCAGGGCAATTGGAACAAATATCCTGAGCCCATTATTAGTCCTTGTGCTTTATTAGGACATTTTTCCCCCTTTATCTCCCAATGTGGTCAGCTCAGGTCTTGTTAGACCTGCTTAGGCTTCAGGAGTTTACTGGATTCTACTGGATGACAAATGCTGGTTTTGCTATTAATCACCCAAAGGAGTGATTTATTTCTGAGCCTGATTTATTTCTGCCCCACAGTTTGACTGTCCAGACTCTGTGCTTTTGTATTGTCTTTCATTCTGCAGGAATTCAAAGTTCTTTGCAAAGAAATATCCTAATCCTGACCATTTAGGAACTAAACACTGAACCCAAGGGGAGTTTTTATGTCTCTGTGAATAACCTTTCCCTTTCTCTTCCATATGATGTAACCTGTGCTAAACTCATTGTTAATAGTATACTGAGTCTTTGCAACTAGAGCAGAAAAATTGTGACTTATATCTCATTTCAGTCCTATTCAAGCTTGAGGTCTTGTCTGTAAGAAGGCTGTTTTGAGGTACTCAGCTTCAGTCTGTGACAGCTTGTATTCGTACTGAGCAGAGATATCTGCAGTTTCCAGAAACAGGACAAAGCAGCATTGTCAACTGACTATGCATTTTGGATGGTGGGTACAACAGGGAGGATGAGTCTTGCAAAACTCTCTGGTGCAAGAGACAGAATTGACTTTACAGTTTTAACCCCAAACTCATACCAGACCCAAGCCATTGCTGTTACAGAGAGCAGGTCTATTAATCTAACCACTATCATCTTAGACCATCTTGGTCCCAGCTCATTCTCTCCTAGTTTCACTGATATCAGTGGAGTCACTAATGGTTTAACCCATCAACATCTTCATGAGACCACAGTATTTCCAATTCAGATCCTGCAGGTTTACAGTAGTAGAAAGCATATCAAAACATTGGCTGAAGATCTGCTGTTAATCAGGTTTAAGAGGAGAAGGAACATTTCTATGACGAAGGTGCCTTTTGGTATCCATGAACATTGCTTTTTCCATGTGTGTGCAGTGAGGTGCTCTGTTAGGAGTTAGCAATTTCTCTTCCCTCTTGCTGGTGGGTGCCAAAATCATTGTGGAGGTTGGAGAGTCCATGTCAGGTAGCTCTGGTGGAAGCTGTGTTGCAGTGAGAGTGGGCCATGCAATAAAATACAAAGAAAGGAACTGCAGCACAGATGCCACTTTTGTGGAAAAGGTCCCAGACAGTTTGCTTTCCTCAGTGGTGTCTGAAGAGAAAAACCCAAATGCTGTAGGACCATGCCAGAAAATCCTCCCAGATATGATTCCCAGTGTTCCTTAGGTTTTATCACAGTGTCTTGCTTTTTTTAAGGGAACTGCTCTAAAAATAATCTAGTTTGGACAAAGTGATAGAATCACAGCATGGTTTGAGTTGGAAGTGACCTTTAAAGCTCATCTAGTTCCATCCACCATGTGCAATACGCAGGGACGTCTTCACCTAGATCATGTTGCTCAGAGCCCTGTCCAACCTTGAATGGTTCCAGGGATGGGGCATTGACCAGCTTCTGGGCAACTTGTTCCATTGTTTCATCACCCTCATCATAAAGAATTTCTTCCTTATACCTAGTCTGAGTCTATACTTCTTTTTAAAGACCATTACCTCTTGTCCTATCACTACAGGCTCTGCTAAAAGCTCTGTCCCCACCCCTTTTTTAGCCCCTTTTAAGTACTGGAAGGCCACCTCAGACTCGTCTTCAACTTTTTCCTTTTACTCTGCTCAAACAGCCCACAGTTTGCAGTACAGAGTCCCTAGCAAACAGCCAAGGAAAGGAAAATAGCAGGCAGATAGTTCCTAAGCTGTAACAGCCTTCGCGGTAGCAACATGCAGTTGCTCTTATTGCTTCCTGCATGTTACACAAGGCAAGAGTTAAGAAAGGTCATAGAATCATAAAATAGTTAGGGTTGGAAAGGACAATAAGATCATCCAGTTCCAACCCTCTGCCATGGGCAGGGGCACCTCACACTAAACCATGTCACCCAAGGCTCTGTCCAACCTGGCCTTGAACACCGCCAGGGATGGAGCATTCACAA
>JAOEHX010015716.1:0-13838 GCA_025448015.1 Bolborhynchus lineola
AGGAATAACAGTATTGGCCAATTACACTAGCAGTTTTGAACTGATAAACAGAAGTTTAGAAATAGCATAGAATCTCATACTTACTTCTTTCACTTGTTTTAGATCAGTGTTGTGAGCATAAAGACACGAGTATGTTGTGACAAAAAAAACCCACATAGGATAAATTCTTTCAAGTCAATATAAAGAATATTTTAGGCTCTCTCTCTCCCTGAAACTGTTTTATAGTAGCAGTGGGAAAGACTCTTCCCTTTCCCAGTAAAACAGACGAAGTAATTTAAGTTGTTCTGTGTTCTGGATAATAAATAACAGGATTTTCAGATTTTGTCCAAGTCACTTATTAAAATTTTAATTGTAAATTGAACCCCAGTAGAGAGAAATCAAGTGAGTTTACTTGTTCCTTTGATCCTAGAGTCATGCTTTCTTTCAAATTAAGTGCACTGAACAAACACAACCACAGGAAAAAAAGGAAGGACAACACTGACATTCAGTCTTGTGTAAACACTCATGCATTTTTCTCCAAGATCTCAATTGAAAAGAAAACATCCACAAGCATGTACCAACCTGTTTGAGGGTTGATCAGAATACTGCCAGGTGGTATGCCTGCCGCTTCCAAGGGAAGCAAAAAGAAGCTAGTGCTAGTAGGTGCCACTTGCCCGCTTATGCCACCATCAAAGGAAAGAGAATTACTAGTGCTGACAGTTGGATAGACGGCAGGCGTGCCATGAGAAGGCTGGCTTAGAGCTGGCACTGGAAGAGGCTGCTGGGTGTGAGAAAGAGAACCCGTGGATGACCCTACACTACTAGAAGACTCTGAACCTAGGAAAGGAGTAATGAGAAATTGTTTTTACCTAGAGACAGAAACATCACACTCACTTAAAATACATACTTGTAAATGCTTACACTTAAAAGCTCAGCATTAAATACATTATTAAACAGTGGCCTTTTCACTGAATTCCCCCTTCACCTCCCCTGAAATACCATTACAAGACTCTGTGAGAACCAAGGGTCAGTTCAGCACTGCTTTGCACTGTAGTGAGGCTTTCGTATTTAGCTCAGATTTTCTGGACAGAAAACACATGCCTGTACATATGCACATGCTGATGTTTAGTCCATCCACAATTCATTTAGATGTTTGGTCAATTATTCCAAAATGGTGGATGCACATGTATCAACTGGATACACTGAAGTGATGAACACACATCACACAACTGCTGCATAGGTGCCAGCTGTGGGGTAATGCAGATGGCATGGGTCCAGTGTCCCTTCAGACACACTAGCTAAATTCACATGCTCTGTAGACACAGAGAGCATGTAAACAATGACCATTTCCTTTTTACCATGTCAGAGATCTTCTCTGACACAAATGCTGGACCAATTGCAATATAGTTAACAAAGCCCAAACTACTTTTTTTCCTCCTCTGACAATTTTCAGACTTAAATCAAGAATACAGCCAAAAAAGTCAAGGTAACTGGTAGCTTTAACATAGGCTTATGCAACAGTTCAAAATACAGAAGGAGTATGAAATAGCTGATTGAAAGCAATAAGCATTTTATCAATATGAATGGGTATAAACACTTCAAGGCAGTGGAGAACCAGACCCTGAGCTTTCTGAAAGCCAGTGCATGCAGCTAAAAGCAATATTCCATAAGTCCAGTATGGATAGGTCCATAGAATTGCACTGTTCCTAGATTACTGTTTACCTAGCATCTCTAAGCATACAGTTTATCATTCTTTTTATTAAGTCTGTGCTATGATACTCATGGTGCTTGGAAACAGAATATAGCTGTTTAAATTTAAGGACTCTTTATTAACAGCCTCTTTACAATCTAGAAGAGAAAGCAAGACTCAAAAAGGGCTGCAAGAAAATTTATCTACTATCTGAAGCAGCTCTGCAGCCCTTGATAGATTTCTAATTGTAACCCATTTACTGATGCATATGAACAAATAGTACAGCTTGAAGTTATTTGCTGATGATGACTATTAACCTTTTTTCTGCTGCCAGACTAAGTGAAATACAAAGGTATTAATTGCACATTGGGCAAAAATAATATATCCCAGCTCTGAAAACAATCTTCACCTGACCAGGGTTAATTTGATTTGTTTACAAGTGTATCCACTTCCCGATTATGTAAAGAAATGAGGCTGAAGCCATAATTAAAGCAAATTACATCTTGCATCAAAATGAACAAACAAAACCAACCTCAACATGCAAAATCACCACAACCTATAACTGCAGAGAAGGAACCCCCTAAGACAGGCATTCTGAACTCCGAATGTTAACTCTCAGAATGCCAAAATAAAGTTTGCAGTGGAATTTTAAGAATTCATTTATGTTCTTGCAACTTAGAAACCACAGATTTCTAAGAATGTATTTACTATTTAGACTATTGCCAGGTTGTAGCTTCCTTTCAAGCTGTGCCAAATAGTATTACTACACTGCTAAATGAAATAACTCAATATGATGGCACAGTTCTACAGCATATGCAGAAGTACCTTGGAATATATTTTTTTTTTAAATACAAGTATACAAAGGATAAACAGAATTTGTACCTGGTTTACTTCATTAAGACACACAAGTGTGGTGATAGACATATAAGGTAGTGTTAGTTTAAGGGAAAGCAAAAAGTGTTAACATATCCTCATCCAAAACAAGTTTTATAAAGAAGATCACAGCCAAGCATTAATATAGGCAAGCAATAATCTGCTTTTTTACAGTTCTACTTCAAGTTCTGAAGCAGTGCATCTGTAACCCACCCATGTATTTAACAAGCCTCAAAAT
This sequence comes from Bolborhynchus lineola, assembly GCA_025448015.1. Taxonomy (NCBI): domain Eukaryota; kingdom Metazoa; phylum Chordata; class Aves; order Psittaciformes; family Psittacidae; genus Bolborhynchus; species Bolborhynchus lineola. Next base: position 2,781 of record JAOEHX010015716.1, read on the forward strand.
TCTCCACAACCAAGATTATCTATTAGATCAAACTGCATTGGCATTAAGAATACAAATACTGACTAAATTTCATATTTTTAGAGATTTTGATTTGACATTAATTACAAGTTAACACACTTTTGAAACCTAGACTCTTACATTTTTCCCCAGCATTTCCGAATCTTGAACAGTACACTTTAATCACTGATGATTTTTCAGCAATCTAAAACTTATGATTTTTAGCCATATTCATTTCAATTTAAACAATGGCATTGAAACACAATAAATAAAACTATAAATTGACAGGCTTTAATGCTGTTTCTTCCTAGCTAGCAGGATAGCAGCACACTGTTCCCTAAGACTGCACAAGGCAGCTTTGCCACACTGAAACCAAACAGCTGAACTATAATTTATTTTGTATAGAATACTTATGTTGATAAAGGTTTTCATATCCTTTGTATGAGTTGAAATGCATTTAGCTTAAAGCCATCTATAATGTACTTTACAATTCCACTTACAAAGTCAGAAGATTTCATTTAGTTTATTACCTGAATTTTAGGAATCCGTGGCAATTATCCCCTACAGAGCTAGGTCTGCAGTCATTCTATGTATGCAGCCCCCACTAAATTCAGAGGGAGTTGTATGCATGGAGCACCTATGAGACTGAGGCCTCTACACATGTGCACATCTGCAATACTCATCAAGTATCAAACCATCAGGTACTTCACTGCTATGTAACTATTTGTACAGATTTTATTATACCTGTCTTAGACAGCCTGCCTGTGCTTTTGCTGCTTCCAGAGCTATCTCCTCTTGTCAGAACTGATATCCCACTGAAGCTGCTGGCTTTCGTTACAGCTGGCTTCAGATTGCGGATGGAGCTATCAGAGTCGGTGCTGCTCCAGGGACGGGGTTCACAATACTTCAGATCATTCTCAGTACTGCTTTGATGGCTGTTGGCTGATCTCCCTGATGTTTCCTTATTGATTCTGTAAGTTATAAACTAAACTTTTAGCACAAGTATCAATTGCAAAATAAGGGAAAAGAAGAAAAAAAAAACAAAAAAAAAAAAACCAGGTGAAATGCATGCAGAATACTTCGGAATTTATTTTTTTCTTAAAGAAAGTATCAAATACCTAAGTATCTGTCGTCTTTGTTGTGTACTATTAGTTTCTTCTTCCTGGACTCTGTTGACATTTTAATAAGATAGCTTAATATTTATTAAGAAAATAGGAAAACGAAACAGAATTAAACTGCAGATTTTCTTACCTTTTATCAGTGAAATAATTCTCTTGGGAACACAGGGACTGAGGGGCAAAGAAGTGTAGAAATTAATATGAATGGCATCTAGAACCCCTACTACATCGCAGTAACAAAACATTCCGCAATACAGTCTTCCGTATTAGACATGGACTTCTACAGCATCCTCTTTATATTAAGCTGCCTGAAAACTTAAACCTCTTTAGTGCATAACTTCTATGTTATAGGGAAAAAAAGGCAATATAAAAAGGCCCATCTGCAGGAAATAAAAAGCTGCCATAAGAATAGTTACAGTGCTGATTATTGTGTTTATATCAGGATTTTAGTGAAGTTAAATTCTTCCATTTGGCCTTCACTGCCTTATGTCACTTCCAGCTGAAGTGTGACTTCATATGCCTGTTAACACCACCTGAGTTGCCTTGGCTTTTGCTTGAAACATGAAGAAGATGATGATCCTGGATACTGTACTGAATTCTTTGGGTACAAGTACACATATGCTAGACAGCAGACAGAATATACCATCAAAAAGGCTATTATTAAATTCAATTACATTGTTCTTGACTGTGACTTCTAACATTTGGTACAAAGCTTCTAAGGGTACAATATCTGGCAAAGGAGTATGCAAAAGGAAAAGGTAATTTTGTATCCAAAGTCCATACTTTCTGTTCATAACTACAGTGAACATGAAAAGGCTTTTGGAATGTAACTGCATACAGCAAATTAGCCTCTCTGAGCTTGTTACTCTTTCTTCAGAACAAGAATCTGGCTTTCGATGTGCAAGAGTTAGAGATAAATGTCAAAAAAAGTGGATGATTAGAAGTAGTACTTATTTTTAAGACATTTTTTCTGTTTCACTCAATATGACTAAAAATAACTGCTACTTGTGATCGAATCATATTTTACAATGTTGTCCTGCTTGCTAACTCCAGTCAAGAAAGACTAGGCTTCCAGAATCCTGACTGAAATTTCATATATGGGAACTCAAATCATTTTACTGTCACCAGTCCTAAGAGGTGTTTGATATAGACACAGGTGAGAAACAAACACAGTATTTTGGGGTTTGGTTTTTTTGTGCGTTGTGGGTTGCTGGTTTTTGTTGTTGTCATTTGTTTGTTTGTTTCCTGGAAAGAAGTATTTTTTAACAAAAACCATGCGTGTGTGTGTGTGTGAAGTATTGATAGAAAACACTGGAAGATTTTCTTTGATACATACATCTTGTGCAAATATTCTTTCTCTAGCCCTCTGATATTCTTCTTCACGTTCTTCTATGGATTTACTTCTTCTGTCGTCTTTTAATCGTATTCTCATCTAAATTAAGTGATACAGTGTCAACTTCTACAGGAACATAGTATAAACACAGTCAAATACAGTAAGTGAAGAGAACAATCCATATGTATTTTACCTGGTTATCATCTTTGTCTAAACTAGAGTTATCCCTTTTAAGGATATACCGCTTCTGGAAATCATCGCTCTTCTCATCTTTTATATGCTCACAAAACTTTTGGTCAGGTCTGTGAAGAGTGGTTAGAAAGAAAAGATTTATGGTTTTGTCAGTACACTATGCACAGTGGAAAAAACTGAAATATACCCAATACTAATGTTAACTATACTTAATATTCTAAGTGAAGTGATAGATTTGGTTGTCTAGGCGATGGGAACGGTACCAAAACCGTAAGAAGATGTATACCCCTGACAAGTCCTGTTCCTGAGGCGTAACAAACCTGCTTTTAAAAATCTCTTCCTCCTTCAAAGCTTTTGCTTCAATTTCCAATTAAGGTGGCAAGCAAACCACATGCCCTTGGGGAACCAGAAGTGCTCTCGAATCCAGACTGGTGCCATGCAATGGATATTGGACATGCATGGAAGTGAAGATAGGTGCTTTCTGCTACAGCTGTAATACCTCAGAATTCATTTCAAGGGAAAACAGAAGATAGAGGAGAAAGCATTGAAACTCGCAAACTTATATAACAGAATTAAGTAGAAATAAGCAAGAGAAGAACAACAGCATAATGCAGGCACAAGATCACAGTAAGAGGATGAAGCAACAGATTTTATATGTTTTGATATTTTATCTACTCTGTCAAAGAAAATGAGATATTTTGCAAACTCTTGTTACTACAAACAGATACCACGTACCTAAACAATAAGACTACTAGTATTGAAAGAGAATCTCTCAGACAAGCAGGAAATATTTTTCCAATAAAAAACAAACCATAAATATATTCTGTTTTTTTATTCATTACCCGGGACATCTGCATAGAGCCAGGAGATCTTTTTCTATACAACAGCCAACCCTAACTATTAGTTACTGGATGCCCAAACATAATTAGCAGGCATTTCAGAGAACCTTTAGACTGTCTTACCTCTTTCTTTTAAAGGTCCCTGAATTTACTGCCCTGCAATCACCAACTTCCCACTCCACTGAGACGTCCCAGTATGCACTGGGTTGCTGATGTCAGTAACATCACTGATCGGCGATGGAGCCGGGAATCTGCCTATGAGGAAAAGGTAAGTTTGGTTTTATTCAACATGGAGCAGATCTCCAAGGTTTTCTTTCCAAATTCTTATTTTATATCCAAAGTGATTTAAAATAAGAATACTGAAAACATTAAGAATCTTAATGTCTGCAGGTTAGATGAAATGCCTGCTAATTAGTAACTACACCTACTGGGGGCTTCCAGAGGCTACAGGCTATTTACATACAGTTGAGGAAAAAAAAAAAAAGAAAAAATTATAAAAAGGACATAAAAATTAAGAAATTATCTTTTAATAGTTCTTAAAGTACTTCCACACTTGAAGTGCTAGATTGAAGCTTCAGTCTAGAGATGCTGGTAGAAGCATTGAAATATATGGCTTTATAAGTCAATTTAGACAGAGGATGTATAGCAAAAGCAAAAACACATACATGAATATGTAAGTTATTTAACAAATGTTTAGGTTCCATATATTTTACTGGAAACTTCCAAGCACAAAACTGTTCACTTAACTACAACTTCAGTGTGGCATATTATTTTAATTTTACTGATTCTATAAGTAGGGTGGGTAATAAGCTGATTTTTTTTCCCAAAGCTATGGAGAATGTACATCAGAACCGGGATAAGGATGCAGGCATTGTAAGCTCTTCATTTCAAGAGATCAGATCACAGAGTACTATGAAAAAACCTAAACAGCCCACAACAAAAATGGTGTCAGACAAACGTTTTAAGCTAAAATTAGAAACTAGGCGGCATAAACATACCGATGCTTTAGTCCTTTGTTTTTCTGAGAAAGAATGAGAAGATAGAGCAAGTGCAGAGGACAGAGAGAATAGACAGGTCCTATGAATAAAAAGCTCAACTACACATGGGTTTTGGACTTGCTGTCCAAAATGACACTTTTTTTGTAATATGGATTTGCCTAGTTGATTCTCCAAGAATTCTCCAGCCCTCCATGCCATGACTTGTTATGCTGCTTGACACTTCAACTAATGGGATGTCTGTCTTCCCTGCTACCTTAATTTGTTAGGCCATGTGAGAACTGTAAGCAACATTATTCCAACAAAAGACTTCAACGTCTGAATGTTCCAAGTAAATTTTTACAGTACAAAAACTGAAGTCATGCAAATCTCGTCCCCTCCTTTCACCAAATCAGAAATAACTATTTCAAGTTAACAGTTGTTCTGCTTTCCATATGAAACAAAGAATGTACTTGGCAAGCTTTACTGGTATAAACCTTTAAAGAAATAAAGAGTTGATACAAATCTGTACTTCATGGAAACAAAACTAGCAATGAGTCTCTGAGAAGAGCAACAAAAAAATCTTAATTTACAGATAACATCCTTTCTTCCCCTCCCAAAAAAAGTTTAAACATGGAACAGATGATGTTACGTAACACTGGAATATGAAAAGTAGAGCTCCTTCAACTCCTTTTCCTTGATGCATGGTTTTCAATGAGCAGATAAGACCCCCTGCTGCTACAGATGCAGCATCATTGCAGAATGTATCTTAGAGGTTAAACCTATGCATCAGAAAGTTTTTTCAAGACTTTTACACTTACATTCTCGTATTGCTAGTTTTATTTACTATGACTGACTTTCCACTCTGGTCCACGTTGTGCTCTAATCCGAAGTAAGCAGCTACCCTGTGCAACAGCATTCTATGGTAAGATGTCATTGGCGGAAACTTTTTTCTTGGAACTCTGGAAGAAAGGAATAGGAGCCTTATGAAATAAACAGGAATACTCTTGAATTCTTTTTTCCTATCAAAATACAGTACTTACTCATTATTACCAATGAAATCTAAAATTTCCTGTTCTAATTTCAGCAGCATCATTCTGTCCCTGGAAATAAAAAAAAACACAGCAACACACATGAGACACTTCAGTAACCACAGTTGTATTCACCTTAAAGAGTATAAAGATAAGATCTATAATCAAGGGATGATGGTAGATGTGAATACGACCATCAAACGCAATATTTTTAGGAGTATTAATTTTTCACTAAGCTATATTGTACTGAACTCACATAGTGAAACATGCTGTTCTCAGAATACAAAAATCCTCCAAGGGAATCTCTGCCCAGTAAGCTCAAAAGAACATCGAGAAGAAAGACTCAAGAAGAAGAAAAAGCAGTGAGCAGGTTGGTTCTTGCTGGTTATCACTGGTAGTAAGAGCCCTGAACTGGCCCTTGGATTGTGAAGAATATAGTGGAATCACTGAGACAAAGTGAAAGAATACTGATAACAGGAGGCACTACTACAGCATTTACTACAACATACGAACAGTCAAGTGCTGAAAAGCTGGCACATGCTGCAATGTGATGAAGTGATAGAAATGATCACGAGTCTTAAAATGTTTATGCCGGTTTCAACAAGCCATTAACATGCAAAGAAATTAACTGCTGCAGAGTTTATAAGCTTCCCAAATAGTGCATATGTAAGCCCATTGCAGCCCTTCACGTACAATTCCCTGTTTTCACTGGGATGCTTTAAGACTTCAAACAGGAACACAAAAGCCAAGCAGAGATCTGTGCTTTCAACTTTTACTCTGTAGGACAAAATTGTGTTGGTCCCTAATAACAGCTCATTTTACATTTTTTGCCAATAAAATATAATCTCAATCACACTGGAAATTATAACATTAATGAATAACAAGTAGCAGTAAAATAGCTTTTGTGACAGAAGCACAATTCCACTGAGTTAACTTCTTGCCTTGCATATAATAACCATGGATCTATTATGAAATCCCACTGAAGAAAAAGCCCAAATGAGTTAGCCAGCAACATCAACACAACAGAACTAGGTCAACTCTGCTGCTAACAAATGCTTGAATTAGGTCATATTTGGTTTCTGATGTGAAGATGTATATCTTTAACTATGGTTATATGGTACAGCCTAAAAAGAAAACCCCCTCTGTCTATAAATTCATTGCAAGGCAGATTAAAGTAAGAGAAGCCAGTCTGGTCTCTAAGCAGATGCTAAGAGAGTAGAAGTTTTAAGAGACACAGTCTTACAGTACCTTCAGGAGGATAGCTGCACACAGACAGAATTTATTATTTGCCTATTCAATATTAAAAGCACTTAAACCATTTCAGTGTCCTGAACCTCTGTTCAGGTAACACACAGATTAGTGGATTGGTGCTTCAGAGAGCCTGCGCAACAAAATCTCACCCTAAACAACTGACATGTAGTGTTAAACATTTGGGGTGGGTAGGAAGGGAACAAGATAAAACCCCTCTGGCAACAAGAAGAAAGAAAACCAGAAAGTTGACATAAGTAATGCTTACCTGGGATTGTTTTTTAATGTATTTACTAAAAATTCGTGAAGATCTATACCAGTGGAATCTGTATACTCTTGGCTGGAATCTAAGGGTGAGGGGGACAAGAGCAAAATTACAATTTGAGAAAACACTTTTTTTTCTAATTATTGGTGAGCATACTATTTATGGATCAACACTATATAACTATTAGGCAAACTATTCCCAAAATTAAACAATCACAGTTTCCAGGGACAAGGCAAAAAAGAAAAAACAAACCAGAAAACCCAACATCACTCGTCCATCCCCTAATTCAAGTGTAATACAGAAGCAAAAGCTTCAGTAACATTGCCAATCTATTAACAAATTGCTATATTTGAAGCAACATATCACCTTGAGTCACTTGATGTCCATCAACCTTCCAAGTTTTCTCAATATCCTACATTGCACTGCTGTATGCACTTCTGCAGACCAGCAGCTGATCTACAGGACTGCTGGATGTTGCCCAAAGAAATACTGTAATTCAAAATGTAACACACTAACTTTCACAATGTTATTTCGTATTACTAAAAATCCTTTTCTGTTGGGCATGGTTTTCACAATACATAAAAGTTTCCAGAAAGAAGTCTCACAACCTTCTGCTTCCTTTCTGGTTTCAGTGAAATGAAGTATTCAAAGTTACAATCAGTTCTTTGAAATGTGTCACTGAAAGAAATGATTTAACACCAAATCCTTCCTTACATGAGCACCTTTCAGAGTTCCAGGTCTTAGAATTCAGAGCTACAGAAGTTTTAACAGTATTTTTGGAACTAAATTTCTTCCAAGAATTACTTATGTGTTAACCTAGTCTTAAATTAGGCACAGCTTAAATTTATGTCTAGCTCCTCGGAGTTCCAGGTCTTTTTGTGGTCAGTAGAGAGAGCAGTCACGACAACTTAGCTTCTCTTAGCAATGAGGAGACTGCTGCACAAGTTAGGGTAAGATTCAGTGAAGACAGAATCTACGCAAGCCTTTTCATGAGAAGCAGCAGTGCTGGCAAAGCAGCCTCCTGATGTAGCAGGAAACTGGGCGATCAAAGGTCGCAGTCTTCAAAAAGAAGATCTTAACTTTTTTCCAGGAGAAAATCCAAGTTCACCTGAGGACAGGGAATCTCTAGCTTCCTAAAGAAGAATGATAGTGGCTTCCTTTATCTGCAAAGCTTCTTAGGCTATCAATTCTGCCCATGTATTATCCTGAGAGCAGAAGGAAACCAAGCAAGTTTGAGAGCATTCACGGTTTGGGACTACTTTCAATTTTGAGGGGAAGAGGCATAGTGTGGTGGAAAGGGTATGCCTCGTAAAACATCTTTAAGACTGAATAATTATTTTCTTAATTTGTAAGTCAGCAATAATTTAGTTCTAATTTCTAGTAGACTGACGCTTAAATTCCATCATATGCTATTTTTGCACATCCTACACTGGAAAGTAATTAACCTCCAAAAGAGATATTGGGTGAATTTAGAACAGTTACCTCTACCTTAGGCATTCTATCCCTTTGCTCTCAACTCCTCATTACCTAACATATTGGGTACTTTTTTTAGGGGGCTGGCGTAGGAGTAGTGGGGTTTTTTTCCTATTCATTTTGGAAGCCAGCCATGTATTTTAAAGGTTGAGCACGTTAGCTCTGAAAGAACACCCTATTTCTTTAAGTCATCATTTTAAAGACTGAGAGTTATAAATGCAATTAAGTTCTCAGTCCTAGTGGTTTTTATTTCACAAATACCTGGCTGCCAGCTGGGACAAAATATACAAGTGCTACCTGTCTCTAAAGGAATTTTAGCTTTAAAGTTGTTTCTTTCCTACACATGGTTGATTTGTTTATCTAAACAAACTGGATCCTTTTAAAGCAACAGCTGTGCAATGATTTGCCAACCTAAATCATAAAGTTTTCTATCTCTAGGAGACACTAGGTAACATGGACAGAGAGAGGCAAACGTCATGAATTGTACATTTCTATGTCAAGTTAAAAAAAGAATCAACAGACTACATCTTCAATCCAGAATCCAGGAATATTAAGGTGAAAAGATAACATTTGTCATTCCTACTTATGTTGTTCACCACTGCTCCAACATTCCATATAAAAACAATAAAAATAATAAAAAAATAAATTCTAGATACTATTGGAAGAAAAACAAACAAAAAATGCAAAGGCAGTTGCCAGTCTCAAGTCCCACAATCTTGTAACAAAGTCTAGGAATAAGATCTTAACCTCTACTGACTAGTAAAGTCAGTTTTCCAAAGAACACCTGGACTCAACTGAGGCAACACGATTTTTATGCTGCCCTGCATTGCTACACAGGTGAGAAAGTGAAAGCATTTGCTGGAGTACATATGTTTGATGAAGCCCTGAAAACAGTGTATTCTCTGGGACTAATTCCTTCTCCAGCTCAAAACTCTCTATTTGCTACATTTGCTGAAAGAAAAAGCAGCATTTATGCAATGATGACCTGGAAGCAAACTGTATTTTCTTTAAATATTCTTTATCTACATGGTATATGTAAAAGCACAATGACAGATAGCAAACCTCTTGATAACATTTTTCTGGACAGTTTATCACTGGATTTTTCCTTTTCTGTTTCATCTTTTGCAGGTTTTTCTTCTTTTTCAAAAGACTGTGACAACTGGATCTGAATTTTCTCCTGTCAAAAGTAAAAATCAGTCATCATGGGAATTATTTCAAGCAATACCTGCAGCGGAACTGTTTTTTACTTTACTACCTGCAAAATAAAGTAACATGGAAAACAACTACCTTTATATTCTATCTGATCCCACATGTACTTTGTGTGACCACAAAATTAAATGAACCAGTAAATCAAAAACTATAGAGAATGCAGAGAAAGTAAAATACACATTTCACACTTTATACACATTTCTAGGCCCTGAATGCTAGTTGAAAATTAATCTGAAGTATCTTATTCAACATATATGAAAATATTGCAGGTTTTCAGATGTATAAATTTTATACAGCTTCTAAATTTTTAAGTATTTCATCATTCACAATGCTTTTTCCCCCCACATTCCTTATAGTTCTTGACTATGAAAGTATTTTTCAAGTTTCAATTTAGTTTATACCAAGAAAAAGAAAAGTTTCAATGTAAGACAGACCATCATTCCCAGATCCACAAAACAAGGAAATACTTGCAGTACAATATATCAAGGCAGAATCTGCAAATCTTACCGTCACCAAGGCTTAGATTCCTAACTTTCTGTGTATTTTGATAGAGTAGCTTTATGTGTAATCATCTCAAAATCTATGTTTTCATACACATAAGGAAACTATGATAAAACCTCTTTCCCAAACAATGCAAAAAGAGCTTCCCTTTGAAATTATAGCAATATAGTAGTCCCTTAAAGAATAGAAGACTGTAATTTGTCTCTCATGCCTCTACTAACAAAATTGTCAGTGAAGGCCTAATATACTTCCAACAGCAAAACCAGAGAATAGGGGCTGAAAATGGAGACACCATGTGTCTGAAGGACTCCAAGCAGAGGAGTGGCAAAGTCCTGTAAGAGTGAGACTCCCCCATCACTTTTACCTTTAACTCCCTCAAATACCAGTTTTGCTCCCCCAGATGCCTACTGACTTGATGCTGTAACCCTCCCATCTCCAGAACACCTGATCCTTCCCAACCCCAAAAAGGTGCTCCTCATCCACTCCTGCCTCTAACTTTTCTGTCCTGCATCTAATCCTTTTCCATGCAAGTCCTCACTCTTTGTTCAAACCCATTCTTATCTGTAGCCCAGGCATCCACTCTAAGCTTGAACTCATGTTACTCCACATACTTGATCTCTCTTGTGTAAGCTGGACAGAGTTAAATATAGCCAGGATTCACCAAGGCTAAAGACAGGTTCACATGCAAACACACCCTTGCACAACCTGCAGTAATGCTCCTCCCTGCCCTAGCACACCAAAATGCTACCTTGGTCCTCTCAGAGCTGGGCGATGGGAACCCTATACCAATGAAGGTGTTAGAAACTACTTTTAGTATGTGATTTTTGAATAACAACTTTTTCAAATGAAAAAAAAAAAAAAAAAAAAAAAATTTAAAA
>JAOEHX010015719.1:0-23978 GCA_025448015.1 Bolborhynchus lineola
TCATCTATCTGGACTTGTGCAAAGTGTTTGACACTGTCCCACATGACATCCTTGTCTCAAAATTGGAGAGACATCAATTTGATAAGTGGACCACTTCCTAGAAAAAGAACTGACTGGATAGCTGCAAGAAAAGAGTTGTAGTCAATAGCTCAGTGTCCAGCTGGAGACCAGTAATGAGTGATGTCCCTCAGAGATTGGTGTTGGGACTGATTCCTCAACACCTTTGTTGGTGACATGGATTGAGTGTGCCCTAAGCAAGTCTGCCAACGACACCAATCTGTGTGGTTTGGTTGATGCGCTGGAGGGAAGGAATGTCATCCAGAGGGACCCTGACATGCTTGTGAGGTGGGCTAATGCCAACCTGATGAAGTTTAACCATGCCAACTGCAAGGTCCCACACTTGGGTTGGAGCAATCCCAGGCACAGCTACAGGTTGGGCAGAGAAGAGATTCAGAACAGCCCTGCACAGAAGGACTTGGGGGTGTTGGTCAATGGAAAAATGAATATGAGCCTGCAGTGTGCACTCACAGCCCAGAAAGCCAACCATATCCTGGGCTGCATCGAAAGGAGTGTGACCAGCAGGTCAATGGAGGTGATCCTGCCCCTCTGCTCTCGTGAGATCTCACTTGGAGTATTGTGTACAGTTCTGGTATCCTCAACATAAAAAAGACATGGAACTGTTGGAACAAGTCCAGAGGAGGGCTACGAGGATGATCAGGGGACTGGAGCATCTCCTGTATGAAGACAGGCTGAGAAAGTTGTGGCTGTTCAGCCTGGAGAAGAAAAGGCTGCGTGGAGACCTCATAGCAGGCTTCCAGTATCTGAAGGGAGCCTATAGGGATTCTGGGGAGGGAGTTTTCATTAGGGGCTATAGTGATAGGACAAGGAGTAATGGGTTCAAACTTAAACAGAGGAAGTTTAGATTGGATATGAGGAAGAAATTCTTTACTGTGGGGGTGGTGAGGCACTGGAATGGGTTGTCCAGGGAAGTTGTGAGTGCCCCATTGCTGGTGGTGTTCAAGGCCAGATTTGACAGAGCTTTGGGTGACATGATTTAGTGGGAGGTGTCCCTTCCTGTGGCAGGGGGGTTGGAACTAGATGATCTTAAGGTCCTTTCCAACCCTAAATATTCTATGATTCTATTTTTTGAGGAAGATGCTCATCATTGCTAAAATATGAAAGTTCATATCTTTAGCTGATCTTTCAGCTTTGCCTAAGCAAGCTTCTGAATGTTGATCTACCTGTTAGTTGCACAAGGCTTTTAAATACAGTTTTTTTGCAGACATTGTTGGAAATCAATTAACACATGTAGTGAAAAAGCAGAAACAAACCACACTGTCATGAACAACTTCTCTTCAAAAGAAAATTGCAGTTAAGGTATACAGCTAAGGGTTAGGAAGGAAGAAGAAGAAACAGAAGGAATGTTGTTATTCACAGTGCCTGGAGTAAAGTTACTTTCAGAATATAAAGTAAGATGCTTCTCCAACCTCCTCTAGTGATTACTGAAACCAGAACTCTCATGTAAGAGCTTTGAATCAGCTCTGGAAGGGCTTCTTTCTCTTCACTGGTTATACAAGGAGTAAAAGAGGACAGCATTTTGATTTTGACACCTCAGGGTCATCTAACTTACAGACTTCGGACATTTTTTGATTTAGATGCCTAGGGAGATTCAGCTCACATGCGTTTATACACCATAGTGTAAATCTCTATATTCATCAGCTGTATGGCACTCAGTTGCTGGCTGAGGTTAAACCATAACAATCCTCTGTACATCCTTTAAGACCAGTGGACTGAAAAAGACATTTCTGGGGAATGATTTAGCCAGGTTTACAACCTCATATTTAGTTGAGATAAACTGTGAAATCAATTCCTCCATGTTGGGCTGCTGACCCTAAAAATACCTTTTATGGTTAAATAAGAAATTGTAGCCCCAGAAAGACTACAGAGTCTTGCCTATTCTCACAAAATCTTTCAGATTTTATTGAGCTTAACCTAGGAAAAAAAATGTGAATTAGAAAACGGAGGTAGGTGGAAAGGACTTAAGGAGATTCTAGATCCCAAAATTGTATTGCTTTTCCAAGAAATTATTTTCTCCAGGCAGGTTATATCAATTTTTAGCCTCAGCCTCAGTCTGTTTATATTGGATGCTGAATGATTTTGATATAACAACTGTCCTTTGTCCAGTTTTTCAGCTGATACACAGTACTGTTTGGTTAGAGATAAATTCAGTCGGTATAAATCTGGAATAGTTCTCACTTCTTTGTCATTTTTCTCTGTTTCAAATTCATGTGAGCATTTTCATACAGGTGGTTTCTGTTCACCAGCTTAGAAATAAACTATAGGATGGACATAACAACTGGCAAAACATGGTTGGAATACACTATGTAGGAGACCCAAGTCATCATAGTCAGTCTGATTCCTGAGGAAAGAAGTCTCAGATGGCCATTGCCAGCTTCTATCTGTTGGAATTGGACAAAAAGATATCACTGTCTGTGACCTTGAAAAGGAACTTAGTGACTAATAAAATAATATTTTGTCCCGGAAAGTAAGCTAGCAGTCAATCTCCTGAAATTAAGAAAACCAGGGTTTCCTACTTCTAGGCAATGGAAAAAACAGCTGTTTTGGCATTGCTTCTGTAAAATTGGCAAGTCCGTTCTGCAGGCTTTTTGCACCTACCATCAAAAAAAGGCTAAGTGAAACTACAAGCCATCTGTCTCTGGTGTGGCTCTGAATCCTATAGAACATCTCTTCAGTGATGGTAACCATTAGTCATCCCTTTAGTCTTTGGGGGAGATGGTCCATCTGGCTGCAAGGTGCAAGTTATCTCCAGTCACAGTTGTAGATTGCACAGAGCAGAAGTTGTGAAACTGCAACATTTTCCTGTCACAGATATTCTAAAACCTTGGAGGGAGGAGGCAATCCATAAAATTTCTCCTTAACCTCTCTCCTTGAATCCTGAAACATGTGCCACTGTTTCTTCTGTTCCCAAGTGACACCTACATTCAATAAATCAGAAAGTTCTCAATATAAGTCTGCTCATCATTTCTTATTACAACTGTCTTCTGAGAAACTGTCAGAATTAAAGCAGCTGTTTAGACCCCTGTGGAAGAATGGGAAACTAACTCAGTAACAGTAGGCTTCTGTGTTTATGTAAACTCTAGTTATCTTTAATGAGTGAAAAGAATACAAAGAACTGTGCAACATGAGCCCCCACATTTTAACAACAGTTTGTTTTCCAGGATGTGTAGGTTGTCAGTATTTTCATGCAAGCATGCAGGGATGCCATGATGAGAATTTGGCTTCAGAGAAACCAGGACATTGGCTTGTTTTTTTAACAGCTATGCAAAGGGGATCACCAGGCTACAGAGTAGATACTGCTTAGGGTTTTGGTTTGTTGCTGCTGTTACTGCTTTTCCTTCTTTTTTTCTCTAATTTTTAATTTAACTATTTTTAAAATTTTATTTAATTTTTCTATGAGGTTTATGCAAACATTTCAAATTTTCCAAAGACCAAACACCTGAGAGATTTCTTCTTTGAAGCCCTGTCATCAGTTGTTTGTAGAAACTTGGATCTTTTCTTCCCACTCTGCCACAAACCTGCAGATGCCAAATCTGGTATTTGCATCCATGACAAGTGCACTGCCTTGCCAGCTTGTTTCACTGAAATTGGCTCCTGCTGGGAGGATCTGCTCACAAACTTGTTTTGCTGGCACCTGACCATTTTTTGGGTACTATCTTTAACACAGCACATCTGTTTTAGGCACACATACTCTTTAGTTGCCTCAAAGCACCACGTGATGGACTGTCTTATTTTATGGAAGTTATCCAGCCTTGACACACTCTTGGGTACACAGCTCAGCAATTCCATAGTCTTGGTTACACTTGACAACCCAGGCTGACATTAGCAATCTTGTCTCACTTCCCCCCCTTTCACAAGGAGTAATCACAGTTGCCTTCCTCATCCGTATGGCTAACACACAAGGCTAAGTCATATGGTTGTCGAGTTTGAGACATATTGGGTCTGTTTGACAACTCCTTTTTTCAAAGCTCTCTAAATAGTGCAGAAAATTCCACTGCAATTAATTTTGAAAATGTTAAGTGTTTATTAACTGTGAAAGCTCTGAAAGGAAAGCAAAATTAAATGATTGCTGGAATATCCTTTTTCAAGCAACTGTAATTTATTTAAAAATAGAAACAAGATCAGTGGCTGTAGAAAGGCTGGGAGATTTTTTTAGTTTCACCCTCAATTGTATCCGCTTTGCATTATGAGAATTTGGGAATCTTGACCAATTTATAATAATTATTCTTTGACAAGGGGTCTTGATGGCAAGGATTATGGATGTTAAAACTATTACTGTTTCTTCACCCAGACTTGGATTATTCAACACTAAGAAGAACAATAAGATGCATCCCAATCCCTATACCTATTCTACATCCAGATCACAGCTCCATTTAGATCTTATATACTATTTCAGTACTTATTAATTATGTAAAGTCTGAAAGGGAAGAAAAACAGAAGATTGTCAGGAATTTATTAATTTAAATGGTGCACTTCTAATAAAAAAAAAAAAAAAAAAAGAAATAACAAAAGAATTCAGGGTTTGAAAATTACCGGCTGCTGTTTTTAAAAGGAGAGGTATCTGAGGGGGTATACATTTTCTAGATATATGAATAAAAAGTCACATAAGTGTTTATACACATACACACATGCTGTTATCTGTGCCAACACTTCATTTACTGTGCATCTACATAACTGTATGTCAGGTCACATATGCTGATGGGTATAAATGTGGGGTGTTTAGATGGTGATACAACAGAATAAATAAAAGGCTGTATCACTGCTCATGCAGTATCACCACTTCTTTTTACCCTTCCATATAAACCTTTCCTCTTCTCTGCCTCCATGGATTCACTCCAGCTCTCCAAATTATTGTATTGCTTGTTACTATTTATTACTTATTAAAAAATAATCAAGCCATATAAAAAAAGTCTTCTCCCTTCAGTATGTCGATTTATGCCTCTGTGCAAGCCCTGAAAAGCAAAATTGAGTCCTGAAACAGTCCTAAACATGCCAAAATCTTTACAATCAATTATCCTTAGCCCTGCAGGGCAAGAAAGAAGAGGGTCACACTGTTTTTTTTTCCCACAGATCCTTTGCACTTGTTTGTAATCTATCAAGGATCAGCATATGAAATGCAAAAGTTGGGCAATTTTCATGTTACAAAAAGCTGTCTTTGGCCTTTATGTGAGAATTCAGGTTTGCTTCTTCTGTGCTCCCCACTCAGTAAATAAAAGTAATCATGGCACGTGTTTCCAGTGCAATCACATCAAAGGAAATGTATTACAAAAATTAACTCTGATTAATTTAAGTAAAAAAAGATTTTTTTTTTTTTTTATTTCTTTGTCACATATTCCTAACATCTTGATATTAAGAGATATGTGAAGGAAAGTGAAGTATTGTATTATATTGTCTGAGAAATAGGTTATGGAATATCCACTGGAGGGTTTTGAGATCAGGATAGGCAAGTAGTTGTCTAAAGGGCTTAGATATGGTTGATCTTGCATCTTGATCTCCTATTAAGGAGAAAAGGAGAGGATCTCATGCAATCTTGCCCAGCTCCATCTGCTACAGATTCCATGTAATTAAAATGGTTGTGGGGATAAAAGTATTGCATTCAATTTCCACTGCAGTGTCTTGCTTTATCAGGCCTTTGTCTCTCCTGGTTTATCTAATACAGTCTGAAAAAAAACCTTGAAGAAAAATGTTGTAATGATACACTAGCTTTCCGTATGTATCAAGAAAGTGCTTGAATACGAAGTGTCTGTCTTAGAAAACTGTGTGCAACAGACATTACTTATACTTGCATACTTTTCCCTAAAGAAAATCAAATATGCTACATTACATGTAAGAACAAACAGAAATACTCTAAAACTATTGTTTAGGTGAAGTCATATAATTTTATGGAAAACATACTGAAATCAGAAGTAGTTCAAATTTGACTTGATGAACTCTGAAGTGTTCATCTTATGCAAGACATTATTGACCTGGTTGTTTTCCAATCACAATTTATATTAACAGACCTGTATTCATCCCAAACAACTTAAAGTATTTGCTCAAGTTCTTTGTTGCAACAGAGGCTGCTTCTATAGTCAATACAGGGGAAGAAATAAGTGTATTTGTGGGTTGACTTAGATCTTAGGTGGGTTGATTGATTCTCCTGAGATACCTCTCTCTTTTCTTCCCTGGCTAGATAATAGTTTTACAGTATCTCAAGTACCTTAATCCTACAGGGTAAATCTCTGTGTTGTTTCCTATAGAAGTAGTGAGATTCAGACCCACAGAGGACTGTCTTAATGACACTGGGAAAAGTAATTCTACCTCTGCGTTCATCTACATTATAAGCAAAAAGGACCTTGCAAAGATGGAAAAAGGACCTTGCAAAGACGGACCTTGCAAGGACTGTCTCAAACTGTATATCTGTCTAGATATGATTGTATTATAGAAGGAAAAGGGATATTGACAGTTTTATTTGAGAAAAACAACAACAAAACAACAACAAAAAACACAACAAAAATACAACCTCAGAGTTTGCTATTCCTTAATGCTCTTTATCATGGCATTCTCCACCTTTCATAGTTAGATGGTGGATTCTCCCAAACCTCACATGAAATACCTTCATGCACAAGCTGTAACACAGTATGGAAAGATCAAAGGCTGCTGTCTGACTGCTCATCTCTGCTACTGTTGAAAAAATTTCCAGGTGCAGAAAATATCTTTAACCCTTTCTTCAGCCTGTTTGTTAAAGATTTCCCTCATTCTTAAATTGCTCTAATCCAGAGATTCATTACGTTGCATGTGAGAAAGTTTAGGAGAAGGGTTTTCTTCTTGTTTTAAAAGAAAAATGCTAGGAGAAGCAGTAAGAAACAAGACAGTAAATAGTGAATTTCAGGCCGACCAACATCAAGCCTGTCAAGTCCAAACAAGAATTATAGGTCTGCTTCCAAACCTTATCTGTTTCTTCATGTGTCTATCTTATCTCTTTATTATCTGAGCATATTACTAGCCCTAAAATTCCTCAGTGCAGCATCACTACCCTAGCACTAGAAAAAAGACATGAACCAGTTAGAATGGATCCAGAGAAGGTCACAAACAAAGTCATATGGCTGAAACACCTCTGCTATGTAGAAATGCTGAGAGTTTGTTCAGCCTTGAGAAGAGAAGGCTCTAGGAAGACCTTATTGTGGCTTTCCAATACTTAAAGGGAGCATATAAGAAAGATTAAGAAGATTAAGAGAGACTTTTAATCAGTAACTGAAGTGTCAGGACAAGAAGCATCAATTTTGAGCAGAAAAGGCAGAATTAGAGTGGCTGAAGGCATATTTTACAAAGGATGGTGAGACACTGAAACAGGTTGCTCAGAAAAAGCTATACCTCATCATTGGAAGTGGTCAAAGCCAGGCTGGAGAAGGCTTTGAGCATCCTGTTCTGGTGAAAAATGTCCCTGCACATGGCAAGGGGGATGGAACTAGATGATCTTTAAAGGTCACTTCCAATCCAAACCATTCTATGATTCTATGGTTCTGTGTTACTTAATTCTAGAATAATCCAACTAAATAATCTGATACAAATAATTTGTAACACTAAAATTTACTGGAAACATTCATGGTCAGGTTGGATGGGTCTCTGAGCAATCTGATCAAAATGAAGATGTCCCTCTTCTTTGCAAGGGAATTGGACTAGATGACCTTTAAAGATCCAGAATTATGCTATGATTCTATGAATTGCATAATCCACTCTGAACAGTCTGTAGTAGGACAATTTCATTGTGAGGAGCCAGGACTTCTGAGAAATGTCATCAGGAAAGTCCAGTTTGGCAAGCTGGACTTCACAAGAAAGAAGACTGAGGCTGTCTTAGAAGTGATGTGTTTCAGTGACAATATAAGGCTGTGAAGCCCAGGAAGGAGAATTAGTGTGACACAGGAAACTTAGATTTCCTTTCTGTCTTTACAGCTATCTTCCTATATGACCCTGTAACAATTCACCCTTCCCCTTTCTGCCTGCATTTGTTTTCCTACCATTTGCTTTGCATTGCTGTTGACATAATACATGCACCCTTTCAGGCAGTTCAAGTCCTCCACAGATTTTTCCTCTGCATAGAAGTTATATTCTCATCAGAGACATATAGATGTTGATATCCATGAGCATGAATTTATTGAAATGAATGAAGAGGGCTTTTAAAAGCCTTGTGTTGCTATCTTTTCTGCATACCATAGTGTTGGGCACGTATTTTAAAGAAGCATGTTGTGGGAGGAATGTGGCGGAACTGGAGAGAAGCAGTAACACTGCAAAACATCTGTTGGCCAATTTCAGCCAAAATTTGACAGATGGGGTACAGATTGCAAGGATCTTACAGCCTTTGAGTTTTATGAAATTAAGTGGACAGACAGAGGAAAGACATATCTATAGAATAGGCTCTTTGCAGTCTCAGTCATTATCAGCACCAGATAATCAATGGAAGAATGAGAAGCTCTGAAATTTGCAGCCATTTGCAAACCAGAATTAGAGCTTGCAGCATGTCAGATATGAGAAGAACCAGCTAAAGACATAAAGCCAGCAGTAACCTGGCTTCACTTGTCCAGCTGCATACAGAATAACTTATTTTGATACTTCTTTCTCATCCATCTTTGATTTATTCTTTTGCTTTCTTTCAGAATATTTCAGTAGAATTGTAAGTCATCATTTGCCTTACAAAAGTAAATGGGACAAGCAGCTAACAATTAAAATGGTCCAGAGAGATTAATATTGTTAGTTTAGAATCGTAGGAACAAACCAGGGTAATATTGAAAAAATGGTTACTTGATTTACCCAGTGTCACATAGGAAAGCAGCAGCAGAGATCCCTAAAATAAATATTTTTCAGTTCAAAACTAAGATGAATGAGATGAAATCGTCTTTTCCTTCAAATACTAGAGCAACAGAAAGCAATAATGTTGGATTATAGGTTAGACCTTGAATTTGAAACACACAAACATGTCCAAATTCAGGAAAGAAAATATGAAATCAAATCCCTGATAGTAAGGTTGGTATCTTGAAACAGAAATATGATACTCTTTGCCCTACCCAGGGACCATATCCTTACCCTCTTGTAACTGATGTATCTGTGTCTAAAGGACAGCAGTCCCCATTTCTAGCTATTTAAATAGATCTGCTGCTCTATCCTGTATTTGTGGATCTAGTCCTGCACTCATAAAATGACTGCATGAGTGAACTGGTGGGAATTTTTCCGCTAACCCAGCAGTTTTCTTTCTCTTTAACACCAATAACTCAGGCCTTGTGTCTCTCATTTCATAACCCAAAGGTATGGAAGCCCTACTTGCAAGATGCTCCGTCAGCTGTGTTACAAAAATACTAATTTAAAGCCCTATTTTTCTCCTCTTCTGCATGCTCCCAATAATGTCTGGATAAGAACTGCTACAGGTGTCTTCCCATGTTTAAATTTTCCTCTTCTTATTTTGATAAAATTCATATGATGAGATACCCTTCCACTGACCTATGGCATGAAGAAGTTGCCCTTTCTCAGAAGTATTGTTCACCTTGGTGTTCAACATCTTGGACTACAGTGGTTAGTAGCTTAAATATTTCTGTTTTCTAACTGAGATAGTTAATATTCTAAGTAACACTTGGCATGAACAGAAATCCTTTGTGCATTCCACTGACTTTACTCAGATTAACCCTATCCACCACCTGCCCCTGAATTCAATATAATATGACATCTCCTGAAAATATCTAGTAATTATAGAGTCTTTGATTTGACACTTTTGAGGAAAAAAATGTAAATAAAAATAGTTTCCCTTACTACCATAGGTGCCTTTGAAACATAAATTAGAATTTCTTGTCCTAATTTGCCATTGACAAGACTTAGAGGCAGAGTTAAGACAAAACTCTTGAGCCAGCAAACTTGCTTCTACAAGTACAAAGGAATTTAAAGATTGGCCTCAGGAAGAAATGGATGTAGCTGTCAGTCGCATGAAAGAATTTAGAAACAGAATGCAACGCTTTGTCAAATGGTGGGATTCAAATGTAACGGCATGTCATTGACCCTAGTGCTCAGCAACACATATTTCAAATCCCCAAAGATTAATAGGAAAGATGGTTACAGCTCTCACAACAGCTGCTGGAAAGTGTTCCTATCTCACATTTTAATTACATGTATTTATACAGTAAAAAAAGTCCTAAATGCAATATAGCCTGTAGTATGAAACAATTTTGAACATTTATGAGATTCAAGCAATTAAGAGTCTAAACTTTCAAATGTTTCCAGATGGCACACTGATTAACAATTGTGTGAATTTAATATTTGTTTAAATGCGCTGCTCTGTAAAATATTTCTTAATAGTATATGAATGCATTACAATGAATCTAGGCACAACTTTTCTTCAAGCACAACTTGCCTCATTGCCTGAAGAAGTGGAAATCTCATTAGCTGATTATATAGACCAAAAGCTGTAACGGAGCAGTGGTAAGGGATGAAAAAGATGGAAAACAAGCCTAGCTATTTCTTAACTAATGAATGTTTCTCCTTTCTTTTTAAATGCAGGTCCCACAGTTTTAATGCAAGCCACTTACAGATTCAGCCTCACAGTTCTTGCAAGTGAGCCTACTAATAAGGACATTTCCTTGGGGATAACAGTATTATGAATGTTGACCTCAGTTGAATACAGTAAATTGAAAATGAGGATCTATCCATGGCAAGGAGGTTGGAACTAGGTGATCTTAAGGTCCTTTCCAACCCTAACTATCCTATGATTCTATGACCTACAGTATAGTTTTGTGTTTTTTAAGAAAGCACCTAACGTTTGGTGTTTTCCATGGGGTCAAACCACTTAAATTCCTTAAATGATCTCTCCACAGCTTCTTTTGACATTTCCAAGCCTTCCTCATTTGCACTGTTTCTTCTGTTGAAAACTTAAATCAATGCAACACCCCACCCTTCATCAAAATATTGTGTTTTGTAAGTGAAATTTATTCTAGCAGAGACAGACCTATTGATGATAGCAGTCAGCAGCTCTACCTCTAGAGCTTTCAGAGTTTTTGCAGGAGTTTATGGTCTAGTTAGTTTATATATTTGAATCTGATACTAGAGTCTGAAATAAAAGGAACAGCCAGAAAATGCAATATCAGGGGCCTTGTAAACCTTCTGCTCTGAAATCGAAGAATGAAAAACCTGGATCTATAATATTTAAAAATCTTGCTTCTGCCACATTCAGAGGAATCTTTTCCATCATTTTGTGCATATCTGTAGTACATGCAAGTCACAGAAAGAAAGATTCATCTCACCTGCCATTTGAGATATATAAACTAATCATCTGAGTCCAGAACTGGGTGACGCTGCAACTTCTTTTTATATTCAATAGAGAAAAATACATGCCTCCAAAGCAGATTCTTTTCCTATTTTTAGACCATAGGAGGAGATGAACTTCTCTGAACTCACTTCTTGCTCTCCACTGTTTGTAAAAGGAACTTGGTCTGTCTACTTTAGATATAGATACAGAACTCTTAGATGCTTAAAGTACGTGGGATAAATCCAAATAATATTGGATATAGCTTACTCGTTTACTCTGAATTTCAAAAGAAAGGTTATAAATTTCAAAACTCTTTTTTTTGTGTGTGTGTGTCAGGGTCAGCAGTGATTGGAAAAAAACAATGGAAACATTCGCATTTTGGCAGAAGTGATCCAAATCTCATGTCTGGCCTTTAACCTCAGTGAAGCTATTTATTTATTTATGAAGTAGATTACATAGTGTGTTGGGTGTGATTTTCAGGGCTGTGTTCATAGCTCAGAAGCAAGAACAAACTCATCATTTGCTTCCACATGGGAATAAATACATAATAGGAAAAAAGTGTAAGAAGCAGCCGAAGGAAGATAAACTATGAATGATGACTTAAAGAAAGAGTACTGTCTTCTCTTTTTGTTTAACAGTGGTTTAATGGAACAGGATGGACTTGAGAATAGCTAATTGGTTTAGATCACAGTACCTGGACATTGTACTTGGCTTTGCAATTTACCTGACACCTTGGGTAAGTCAGTTGCCTATCCTGTTTTCTTTTCAACTGTCTTGACTGCTTGGGTTCCAAACACAATTATGGAGACAAGAGATTTTCTCATTTCTTTCACCACAGTCTTGCACAAGGTTGCAACTGGTAGAAATTCCTAACATACCTATGATGCCATTGGTAGGCTCTGGTCTGTAGCAAAATTGAACTCTCAAAGGTTAATTTACTTTCTCCCTCACTGGAATTGTATTATCTTAAGTGTAAGATAAAAAGAAAGGAGTTAACTTCACTGGTCTTTGAACCATTGTTTTGAAGTAGTTTATGAGTGAGGAATTTTACCTGCTCTATCATTCTTCCACAAATTGTGCATCTGCTTTCCCCTTTTGTTTCTATTTTTCAAAATGTCAGTGGATACTAAGTTTGTTTCTCTTCTTGTTATGACAGGAATGAGATTTTTTTTCTTTTCCAGCAGCACTCATGAAAACAAAACTTTGAAGCCAGAGTTGACTTGTCCAGAGTAGTTAGTGAAGAAGGAAGGAAAGAATGAAAAAGATTCTCTTCTCACCCTCAGAAGGATGCAAAACTGGACAAAGTTACTTGACAAGGGAAAATATGTTCCAAGTACAGCCTTCCATATAACCATGATAGCTTCATGGAGTACTGTTACGACAGCTTGATTTTTACAAAATTATATTAAGATAGTGCTACTGAAAGAAAGAAGAACCAAAATTACATCTATTGCTGTACTGAGACAACCACTAATCTCAGGGGAAAAAAAATTACATAAAGTTATTTCCAGAAAGAAACAAACACTTTTTCAATGTAGCAATATAATTAGCATAGACTTCCATATCTGAATTCTAATGAATTCATCCCTAGTCTTTTATCACCACTCCCTTTTCCAGATCTTTCATGTGATATATTAGTCTGCTTGGATTTGATAGGCAATAAAAACAGACCAGTCAGTCTGTTCGTTCTATAACACTCTTGCATTTAAGAAATAATATAAATAGCATAAAGACAGAGGGAGAAACCAATGTGTCAATTTTTTATATAGAAAAAAGTCTACCTAGTAAAATGAAATTGTTTAGTTCCTAAAGGGCAGAGATGAACTTCTTCGACTGCTTATGCAGAAATGTTATAAATATTTAAATGTAAATAATAAAATCTTTACATGCATAAATAAACATGAGATCGATATTACACACACTACAGCAGCAAAATATGACAACTACTGCTTCTTCAGGAAAATGGATATTTCCTGTGACTGAATTGAGAATAAAGTCAAAGCTAGTAAGATACCTCACATAAACTTTGATTCCACACTACTTTTAAGCAAAAATTTCCCTTAGTTTTTTTTTTTTTTTTTTTTAGAAGAGGTGTGAAGACTTCTCTAGAGCAAACATTTAGGATGAAACAAAACACAGGGTTTGATTCTTTAAACACAGTATATGTTGTTGTCTCTGCATGGGGGTAACTGTAGGAATTTTAAGAGCTACTGACATAGAAGTTATCAACTGTTTTGTCCATTATTATGGTCCTTCTGAAGAGGTTAACTGGGCTGAAGTTTGGGTCACAAGCCTTAGAGGTGGACCTTGTATGAAGAATAAAGTGGTGATTCCCTGGCTTTCTCTTTGTTTCTGACCTTAGCACTCCAGTACAAGGAGCTTCCTGACTAACATCTCATGCAGCAGCCGAGGTGATGGTCACACTCCCTTGCTGTGCCCCATGACCTGACCCATTTTTGCTTTCTACTTCAAGTCATCATGAATCACTTTATGGTCACCTAGTTGTGTGAGGCACACTTCAGCAGAAAAAGTCATGATCAAGCTCATTACTGCTATTTTACCAAGAGGTTTGGTTTTGAACTTTTGATTATGTGCGCACGATTAATTAAGACAGTTAGAGAGTGGATCAGCCCCACCTTGCATGTAAGAGGAACAGCCCGTCTTGTAGACACATGCCTAAATTCTCTTTCCCTCCAGATAGGATGACAGTGTCCAAACTTCTTGTTGAGAGCAGTCCATCATATGTGCAACCCCTCGGGGCTGTGCCAAGGTGTAGTCTAGGAGAATCCTAGCAAGCACAAACCAAAACTGTACAGGAAACATGAGAACAATTACATATTCTAGATAACTGGGGGATGGAGGTTGAGAATATGCTGTGGCTTTGATTTGTTTGTTGGTATAGGCACAGCGTTTGTTCCCACTATGGAAGTATGAGGTCTTGAAGAACTCCATGTTTATGAAAAGACTCTAGAGACATGCTCTAAGACTACAGGAAGTTCTATGATTAGTTTCTTTTCCCACAGATGCATTTATTTAAGTAATTTCCTTTCACTAACATAAACTTATTTTATGGTATATAACTTTTTTAGGCTCTTAATCCATATAGCCATCTGTATAGTTTTTCCAACTGTATGCTTGACTCTAAATACCCAGAATGTAAAGATATGCCAGGAATGTTAAATAAGGAAGTTCAGGATTGCCATTTAGCATAAAAAGTAACAGAAGCAACAAAACAAAATAAAGGACTTCAAGAGGTCTTGAAATCACACCTCTGTCTTTGGTGTTTTTTGAGTAGCAGAGTTCAAATGTTAGACCACCTGCCCAAGTGACAGATGGACTCAACTGCTGAACACTCCAAAGATTTTCACAGTGGCTTGGCAAAGAGCTATTAAACACAGGTGTCTAATTATGACACATCAGGGAAGTTCATGGCATCTTATGCTCCTTAGACTCACATTTCTACCTGTGCAGTGGACTTACATCAGCAAACAGGGCTGAAAAAGCAGTTACACTGCAATGCTTGCAGGTTCCCAAACTGCTCTGTGGCCTTTCCAACTTAGTGGGAGCAAACAAATTCATTGGAAAAAAACCCACAGGTACGCAGTACATGAGCACAGGCAGAATGCTAGATTAAGGAAATTCTATGAAGTTACACTGTTTGAAATTGGAGAGTGGTTGATGAGCAGTTTGGATCACAACACCATGCTGAGAGTTTCTGTCCAGAAGCCTAAGGAACGAGAGAATCAACTTAAAAAATCAAGAGAAAGCTGTCTGGAAAATATCCAGTGCAAATATTTTTTCTGTCTGAAAATGCTGAGTTGTTGAGCATAAAATGTGTGGTGGAAACATTCTGATTTCAATTCATTCTAGCCTACCCAAAGCAAGCAAGTAAAGAATGGAATGCCCTGATAAATTCAAAATACTCCATTTCAACCTTTTTTGGGATACTCTGATTTTCTATTTTTAAGAACTTGTAATTAGAATCATAGAATAATAGAATAGTTTGGGTTGGAAAGGACCTTAAGATCATCTAGTTCCAACCCCCCTGCCATGGGAAGGGACGCCTCCTACTAAACCACGCCATCCAAGGCTCTGAGCAACCTGGTCTTGAACACTGCCAGGGATGGAGCATTCACAACTTCCCTGGGCAACTCATTCCAGTGCCTCACCACCCTTACAGTAAAGATTTTCTTCCTCATATGCAATCTAAAGTTCCCTTGTTTAAGTTTGAACCCATTACTCCTTGTCCTATCACTACAGTCCCTAATGAAAAGTTTGTTCTAATTTTAACAATAGCCCTTCGGGGTGATTTAAAAAACATTTTTTTTCCATAGGAGTCCACCTTCCTGTCATAAAAATTGTTCCATTTTTATTTATTTATAAATCACATTAGCACAAAATTTAAAACCTATTTCCTTTTAAGAGAATCTAAATCTGACTACCTGCCTGAATGAGTGCAAGATTTCTAGTAGGTAAACCAAATGTATTCTATTAAGTATATTAATGTAGCATAGGAACCTGTTTACTCGTAGGTTCCAATTTCAGTTTAAAAATAGAAATCTTTATCTACAGAATCACATGCAGAAAGCAGATACTTAAAATGGATTTGAGACAAGATTTCTTACACAGTTATCTAAATCTTAGTCTTAACACCGAATCTACTGGGTTGGTTCCTCCAACATAAAGTAATAATAATAGCAAAAAAGAATTTATAGCTGTGCCTATTCAACCCTTAAAAGTTGGCTTAGTTTAGTTCCAGTGTTGTCTCTGAAAGAGTTTCATTGCACTTAACGTTAGACGCTTAACAATACTAATCATACAGATATTCATACCTGAGCTAGTGACCTTAGCTTCTGTTATAGTGGGTGTAGAGGAGTAGGCACTTTCAGAGCAGACTTCGTTGAAACAGAGGTGTAGGCAGTTCTGAGGCAGAATTCAATGGACAGATTTGTACTTAATTTATACTAAATATTTCAATTTCTCCTTATTCGTCATAAAGAACAGATGGACAGACACCTCCAATGTAAATGTTTTTCTGTACATTTTTGTAGTTAGATAAAACCCGATCTTGCCAGTGTTATATGCCATGATTCTAAGATCTCAAGGGATAACATTTTTTTCCTTTTTTTTTTTTTTTCCTGACAATCAGATCTTTTATACAGTTGAGGTATTTGGACATAATCTTCTTCCAGAGGAAAAGAAATAATAAAGATATGCAATATCTCCCTGTTTCCTTTTCCAGTGAAACAGCACTCTTATGTAATACTTTCAGGTTTGTTCTTATAAGGATACACATCTGCAGGCTTGGCCTTGAGACATCTACTTGGCCCAATAACTAACTAGAATGCAACCATTTTCTTCAGCATGAAAGGTGAAAACTGTGGGCTGGTGTGAACCTCTTCTCACAAAACCTAGTTGTTCTTAGGCAGACACCATACTGTTTGGCACATCACTGTCTATCAGGAATTTATCATTCATTCAAACACACTTGATTCCTCCTTTTTGTTTTGTAGAAAGACTATTTATCAAACAGACATCTGACCTCTTTCCTCAAAGGGTTGATGGGATTAGCTGGAACCAAATAAGAGTGATGCCTCAGATTCTCCTGTTGGCTGGATTCACAACACAGTATTCCATGGAACAGTAGGAAATCCTGGAATTCTATTCAAGTTGCAGAAAGTGTAATACTTTGAGCTTTAAAGACTTTCCAAAGTTCTGAATAATAATTTAAGTTCTAAGAAAACCGGAGCTTAGTTCATGAGAACTTGGAATTTTATAATATGAATCATAGAATAATTTAGGGTGGAAAGGACCCTCGAAGATCACCTAGTCCAACTCCTGCTAACTGCTGTGGCCAGGGACATCTTCAACTAGATCAAGTTTCTCAAAGCTCCATCCAACCTGATCTTGAGCATTTCCAAAAATGTGGCATTTACCACTTTTCTGTGGGACCTGTTCCAGTGTCTCACCACCTTTATCATAAAAAAAAATTCTTCCTTATGTCCAATCTAAATCTACACTTGATCTTAGTAGTGTGTCTTTATTTGAGAATGTGATATCATTTTAACACAATTTATAGGGTATTTAGAACCTTAATCCAAGTGTGAATCATTTATCTCAACTCTGACTGGAACTGCTAATTAAGAATTCCAAAAGTTTGGAAGCTGGCTTTCAGTTTAACTTGTTTTTTTGAAGTCCAAATCTCAAGTCTTGAAGGCAACTGTCACAGAAGTCACAGTTAGTATAAAATCTGAACATGTTTCACTTACATTGCTGTCTCATTGGCAATCCAGAAATCTGTTGCAATTCCGGCCAGAATCATGACTTTTTTCTGTGGTTTCTATTTACTGGTAGCAAACAAAGGATTTCTAAATGCAAGGGAACATGTGTTTCTCAGCTCAAAGATCTAATTCAGTTACCATAAAGGCAGCCCATTGATTTCAAAGATTTGACAAAAGTTGTTTTATCTAGAACACATACTCTTAAGTTGCTTTGCTATAGCCTTTGAAAGCAGTTCCTTGATTTTGGCTGTTTTCCTGCACAGTCACTACAGCAATATTGGAAATCAGTATGGAATTCATAGGCAACAGATTAAGACAGGCATCTTTAAAGAGAAGCTCATCCCAGTAACCTTTTGTAGAGGGAACCTTGACAACTGACTTAGACCAAATGTTAACTAGCAGAAAAATAAAATAGGTATAATGAATATCTACATCAAAACAGGTCAAATTTTACTGATTCTTACTGTTATGTATTGAAAAAAAAGTGTCTTGTGTTCAGAAAGATTGCAATTTGGCCTTCAGGGTATTCTAGTGTTCAGTATCAATAACAAAATTGTGCAACTATTTAGGCAGCGGCTTATGAGGACTCATTTAGTATTTAGTAAATTTAAAAAAGAAGGCAGTATTTCTTTTTTTATTGGAGAACCCTACTGTTAAATATCTCTCTAGCTAATGTTTCATAACTACCTTGCTTTATCTTGAACCAAACTTGACAATAATTAACCTGAAACAACTGCAGTTGTTTTTAATATAGAAACATGTCTATTTTGACAATTTTAATTTACTTGTTAAACAGAGGGTAAACACTTAAAATCATGATACTTTTAAGTGAAGAAATGAAGAAATTATATTTTTGTCCTTCTTTGGAGTCTAAGGGCATCTTTGCTGATGTGGAGTCACCACCAGCAGGTAAGATTACAACATACTGGGTTTGGCCAAGTTGCAAATTTATCTCCCACAAAGATTTAGAGAAACTGAAGTAGCAACTGACACAAATTACATGGAGGTGTTTCATTTGACTCTTCACAAAAAAAAGGGTTAAAGAAGTGCTAGATCCTGAGGGGAATCATAGTAGAGGGTTGCTGGCCATGACTGTGGGGAACATCCAGCCTCCTTTGAAGAAAAATCTCGGTTATGTGGAGTGCCAGCACAGGTTTGAAGCCTATGAAACCTAGAAAGATGAGGGAAATAAACTGCACAGCATAGGAATTTCAGCCTTGATGTGTATATTAGAAGCTTAAGGGTCCTCTTCAACTGCTAAAGAGCTGGTCATGACAAAAGAACATATATATAAAATCGCTGGGCACGACACTCATAGCCGCAGCTAGGTGCCTTCACAGCCACCGCAGATCAGACACTAACAGCCAAGCAAACTAAGCCTGATTGCCATATTTCTTTATCATATATTTTTCTCTGTTCATGAAACGCTCGTGTCTTAAAATATTTTAAAAAGAAAAGAAAACTTAATATATAAATGTTGGGATCTTAATTCTTTCCCAAATCTAGAGCATGCTCCAGTTAGAGCAGTTTTACTTAATGAAGACATGAATTAAGAGCTGGAAAATAACATTTGTGCTGTATGTAAAATGAGGAAAATCATGCATAATGCTTCCCCTCATTTGTACATGTTATATTCACAATTGTCAAAAACAGGATTAGCTATCCCTCTTGGGTTGTGCATTCCAAAATGCTTAATCTATTCTCCCCTTGATACAACAGAGTAACTCCCATTAATACACAAGCATACTGGAAAAAAATAATCTACCCTTGTTTCCCATCTCTCATTAGTTTCCTATTACTTTCCATTAGCACCCAAAATCGCTGCGTTTCTCATTAGAGGAAAAATAATTCACACATATAAAGTGCTGCATAATTAAACTCAAGTAGGGGGCGGTGGTGAGAAAAGTAGCCTTGCTAAATTTCAGAACATATAAATGCAATAGCTAAATCTAGATTATTGCCTTTAGGTTTCCTTGAGGGTCAGAAATTCCTGGCATTTCTCCCTCAAGTTTCCTGACACTTGCAGAAAGGAGTGAATGGAGAAGAGAGAAGGGACCAGAAGGGTAATTGCCAGTGGAGGATTCTTCTCTACTTCTAGGCATTCTACTGTTAGAGATTAGAAACTTCACACTCTAGTGTCCTTATAT
This sequence comes from Bolborhynchus lineola, assembly GCA_025448015.1. Lineage (NCBI taxonomy): Eukaryota > Metazoa > Chordata > Aves > Psittaciformes > Psittacidae > Bolborhynchus > Bolborhynchus lineola. The sequence goes on from JAOEHX010015719.1 coordinate 19,770, forward strand.
TGCCAATGGAAACACAGAAAGAAAAGCTATGACCTGCATTCCTGATACTTCAATCTGCATTCCTTGGTGGCCTCAAGAAGTACTTCTCTACCAGCATCTTTGAGACACTGAGAAAGTAGACATCTCGGGAATGTAAATTTTGGTGGAATTAACCATGGCCTTAGAAGCAACCGCCAGTTAATCAAGAAATAGACTGGAGTGAAAGTTTCAAGAATCGGGAAGTTCCAGGTCTGTAATCATTATTTTAAGACCTGTTTCTTCTCCTGAACTAAGATTATCTTAGCAAAGGTGAGAATGCAGTGAAACGGGTACAAGCCTGAAATACTAACTGATACCCCAAAGCTGGTACAAATCCAGATAAACCACTAACTACTGGGGGCTATCATGATGTCTGTGAGATATTTTTCCACACAGAGAAATGTTTTGTCCTTCTTTCATGTACAAAGCTTTACTCCTTTGAGATTTGCAGTGCTTCCCCATTATTTGCCACCATGATCCTCTGTGATAACCTAATGTTGCCACTGCCAGATTTCCAGATTCTTTCCAAAGTGCCTGAAAATTTACCTGCTTATGTCTGAACAATTTGAGTTTCTCTGAGCAGCTTGCAAATTCAACAATGAAATTGCCTGTAAAGAGCTTTCTCGAAATCCATAGTGTTTGCTGAATAATAGCCCCTATTCTGTTTTATTTCTTTCACCAAGTAAATAGAGGCAGAAGGGTAACACTATAGATAACGTCATCCTACATTTTGGATCACTCAAGCTGCTTTACAAGGCTCAGATTTTCTCACCCAACTTTAGGCACTTAACTGAGAGGCTTAATTCAGGGCTATCATCACCTTATCTTTCCTCTGTAGATAGTGGAAAAAGATTGGTATCCCCAGGGGTGATTCTGGCCAGACTACAGTATGAATCTGTTTCCCTCCCTGACTCCAGAGGACGTCTATTTGGGTTTTAATTGCCATAACTCAGACAGTTAAAGTAAGGTGAGATAAATACCAAGAAGATTCACAAATAAGAATGGATCTTGACTATGGTTTTGCTGATGCTAAATTAAAGATGCTTAAAACTGTACATCTAATCAAAAACATTATAAATTCAAGGTAATTCAGGTAAGTTAATCTGCTTTTATCCTGACTCTAGCTTTTTTAATTTTTGTTCTCAGTGCTCTGTTACTAGCACAGGGAATACAACTGCACTGGCTCAGAGAAATGCAGGATAAATGCATGTTTCTGGGTTTCATTTTTTTATAGCTATATTTGACATGATTAAACTGTCACCAGAAAAGCATGTGTATATCAGTAGGTGGGCAGGTGTCTTACAGTGCTGTGATCTCATTTACCTTTAACTACATGAGAAGCTACAATGGCAAACATAGTATAGTATAAAAATGTAATTATTATCACTCTTTTAGGAAAAGGAGTCACACAACAAAATATTTATGCATTCTGAATATTTTTTCCTTTTTTACCTTCCACTTTTTTTAAACACTGAAACTTTGCTTTTTTAGGCAAATAGGAATACTTTCAGGCAAAATTATTTAAAAGGATAAATATGTAAGTATCTATAAGTGTTTCAAGTCAATCATGAGTATTTCTGTGATATTTCAGCATTGTGGCTCTGTAGAATGCAACACACTACTATTAGCTGCATTGCCATGTGAAACGCAATATTCACACTTTTGGTTTATCTGACGATAATTCAGATTATCTCAAGTTAACAGAATCCTGAACTGTTAAAAACCTATGGAAAAATGTGATTCAGATATCTGTTGTCCTGATATAAATGAATTTGATTTCATTTACGATATGGGAGATTGGAATCTAGCTTAATCTTAGAATCACATTGTGTTTTACATTATGTCATTGTCCAGAATTTCTCAGACCATGTGCAGGCAGATATATTCTGCTAAACCTGGCAACATGAAAGTTCTTAAATATATGTATTTCTATAAACCCATACATTTATATTATATTAAAATGCATATTTATTTTAATTATATTCTGTACACATTGTGTACACTATCAAGTTTATTAAGCAAACAAAATTATACTTATGGTAGTGAAAATTTTTGTAGCTGTGTTTTCTTACTCTTCAAACTGATTTGCATATCTATAGATCAGCAGCAAGTTAACAGGACTGGATACACAAAAACTATGAGTGGACAAAAGACACCTTAAGAACCTACAAAGCAACAACCAGAAAGGCCTTTTAGCTGTAAGTCAGCAGACTTTTATGTCAAGCTTGGCTGACTAATTATTGCTTATAATTTGCATTAGGATTAATTAACTAATTAGAGAGGAATGTCTGAAGGCAAAGTTATGGCTCTGCTTGTCAAGCTGAGGACTTTAATTATTCTGATATTTTTAATTATAATCAGCTGCTGAATGAGTATTACATTGTCAGCTACTATAGCTGAAGCTGCAGTGGATAGCGAAGCTGAAGGAATTGTGGGTATTGTACTACCACTTCACCTAGAACCATGGAAAAGTAATGCCAACTACGCAAATATAATAGGAAAGCCTTCTGGCTTCAATACTCATTAAAAGCATGTACACAGCACTGCACAAACTGTGTTTTTTCAGGGTTATGTATCCTTTTAAGAGTAAGAGAGTAACTTTTCCTCAGGAACATTCCTAGGCCTATATCCTTTGTTTAAATCCCTTTTTGGTGAGCCTGAATTTCCTATTGATCCCCAGATACACATAGCTCGATGCACATTGCTTTGTGAAACTTAATGTACAAAGGACAGTAAAGAAAGCACAGCCCAGAGCTGGCACAGAGAAAAAGCCACCATCTTGCTACCCTGGTGTCTGTGTTGTAATTTAAAGAACCCCAAGACATTTCTGTTCCAATCAACAGAAGCTTTTCAGTGTGCAAAGTGAAGAAGACCTGTGCATTGCAGAACAGGATCGTTTCTAAGCAGCAACATATCTAATTTTTTTTGCCAAGGCATCTATGATATCTTGGCTTAAGGGCTTGATCTCACAGCCCTGCTGAAGAGTAAGTTTGTTCAGTAATTTATTGAGGACACTCCTTTCCTGAGTTTTTTGATGATAACCATCACCACAGAGTATGGAGGCTTTATTATCCTCAACAGATATAATCTCACAACCACTGTGTCAATACTCATATTTTAAAGACAGACACCTGGGAATAGATTAACTGAAGACTGGAGTGGACTTCAGTACAAATCCTCTGGTTGTTGCTTTTCTGAAATTTAAGCCTCTAGAAATCAAAAAGTGCAATTCTGTCACCTGGTTTATGACCAGACTTTGACTTCTGAAAATTCAGATATGGTCTGCATAGTGGTGATGCTCCCCCATCCTTATTGACTAGGAACATTTACAGGGCAATCCGGCCTGATTTCTTCTGACAAGGAATAAGGAATCAGTATGAAATATTGTTATCAGATTAGTATACACAAATTAGTAAAAAATACTCAAGTTCCCATGTGTTTTTAGGACCTTCCCTTAAAAACAGGAAAAAAAACCAAACCCCAAATCACTTTGGGTGGGCACAGAACATAAAGATGAACAAAACCTACTTTGGATGTTCTTTCTCATTTTATCCATTAAGTGCTTTCAAATTACAGAGTAGATTTTCTTAATTCTTGCCTCATAAATTAATCCAGACCACTGAAATCAATGAGCAGCCCAAGAGAAAGCATTGTACTTTTAAGGGTAGAAAGAAGCTCTGCTTAATCACCTTGTGAATGCTCCAAAAAGTGGTCCTACAAACAGTCATCTGTTTTGACTCTCCAGTGTATAAATTACTTCACAGGCTTGCTTGACCTAACATTGCACGCAGTTCTTCCCAGTGGGAATTTTTACTGACGTTAGCAGAGTTTCTCTGAGCCCACCTTATTGCCAAAAAGATGTTTTGACATGTTTGACTTTTCAGTTTTCTGTAACACTGTAAGTTTAGGGCATAGTCTTGTGTGCCCCAGCAAAGAAGCAAGTAGATGAGGAGGAAACCATGAAAAGCAGATTGCCATGGGATTGTGTATTTGCTCATCGTCTCATCCTGAGACAACAAAATTCAAGCTACTCCACACTGGAAGCTCTGAACAATCACTACTTAAAAAAAACCAAACCAACAAACAATTCTTTAGGCCTCTTTGGCCGTCTCCTCAATGATCATAAATAAACAATGAACTAAAAAGTAAAAAACTAAACCAAACAAAATAAACTTTCTGTCTTTTTATAAT
>JAOEHX010015719.1:24004-36788 GCA_025448015.1 Bolborhynchus lineola
AATTTCTAACTAGAAAAACCCCACAAAATAGATTGATACCATTTTTTGGATCCATGCTCATCTCTGAATACTGTGTAAAAGTAGTGTGCATATAGGCAAAACCAAGATTTGACTCTGAAACAGCATATTTCCATTTGAGAAATTAAAGGGTAACATCATGCTGGCACGATATTTTCTCAGAATATACCTCCAAAATACAGAATATATTATATTCTAAATGTATGCACATGTTTAAAAAGTTAATGTTTTAAGCTTTCTGCCTTCTAGACAAGTATATCTCATCTAATTAGTGCTTTCCAGCCAAACATGGCCATAAGCAGGCCCAGAGTACTTTGATGACTCAAAAGACACTGTTCACCTCAGGCCTTTCCTGCTCCTCAGTCTATCCTAAAATTTTGAATGTACCTTGTAAAATATGACTTAGTTTTCTGAGTTTGTCACTGTTTAACTTCATGCAAGTGAACTCAGAATGTTTCTTCACTTTTATATCAATTGTCTTATACCAAAGTGAGCAAATGGAGCATCTTGTGTCCTAGAATGGAGGCAATTCAGAATATTTGGTAGCATGTTTTGGCACTAACGCATAAAGCAAGAAAGGTTAAGAGGGTGTTCCACATTTTATCCCTAATATAGTGCCAGTTAGATTTATGTCCACACTACAGTTCATAAGCTTTTGATCATCCTGCTTCAGCAGTACTAAAGACAATGCCATGAGCTGCAAAAGGCTTAATTATATGACCATTTCTTGAGAACTAGCCTCTTTTTAGCTCAGGACTATACAAACCTGTATCTTCTGGTTGCACTGTGGAAGAGGTACCCTGGAGGAAAACACTGTATAGGAATAAATGGTTCTTACGTAACTGAAGAAATATTGACTCTGAAGAAATTACTGAGTGTACCATAGACTTCTTTCCATGACTAAGTTCTCATTCCTTCCCTACACAAGTTCACCCACCAACAGAATAAGATGGTAACGCCCATTTTATCTGGTTACTTCTATGCTAGCTGTTGCACATTATAGTGATTTTGTCACATGTATGTACATGGCTTACCAGAATACCACCTCTTCTCAGTGGACGCAAGCAAATCTCTATTGCCAGTAATAACAGTAAGAGCACAAATACCAGTAAATATTCATTTGAACCATGGACATCTGTGAATTTCCTAGACAGTGAAGGAGAAATCAGAACCAACAGTTCACTTTTTACCCTGGAAAATCACAAAAATCATAAGAATTCAAAATTGTACACCAGCCAGTCCCTGAAAAAAATTATATTTTTAGTTTTAAAGATTATTATGAAATAAATTTTAAAAACTCCACAAAAACAAAACAACAACAAAAGATCAAGTGTGGACATTTATGACATGGAAAAGAAAGAGAAGAAATAGTAGCAAAAGTTGGAACTCACCTAATCTAACTTCACAATTTTTTAAGCAATTCAACCTTTTGGCTATCTATTTCTGATGAGCTCACACCAACAGTTTCAATAGACTACATAGATTGAATAGCCCAAAAAGAGCTACCTATACTATAAAGATACACAGTTATTTGAGTAAGTACTTGTCCTGGGTTCAGCAGTAGCAGTCAGTTTTTTCATTCTTAGTAGCTGGTGCAGTGCTGTGTTTTTGACTTTCTGCCTGGGAACAGTGCTGATAACACCAATGTTTTTGGTTGTTGCAGTAATGTTTAGTCTGACCAAGGACTTTCCGAATCTCATGCTCTGTCAGGGAGGAGGGGAAGCCAGGAGGAAGCAGAGACAGTACAGCTGACCCAAACTAAACAAAGGGGTATTCCACGCCACAGCACGTCATGCTCAGGATGCTAAAACTAGGGGCAGGGACCCTGAACAGTGGGTTCACTGCTCGGTTGGGCTTGGTATCGATCGGCAGGTGATGAGTGATTGTATTCTTTTCCCTTGTTGTTTCCCTTGTCATTATTATTATCAGTTGTAGCAGTAGTGGTTTGTGTTATTCCTTAGTTACTGGACTGTTCTTAACTCAACCAGTGGGAGTTACATTCTTTCGATTCTCCTCCTCATCCCCCCATGAGCAGGAGGGAAGAAAGAGGGAGGAGTGAGTGAGCAAACTTTGTGAGTTACAGCAGGGCTTAAACCACAACAGTTCTGTTAGGCGAGAATGCCATTGAATATAATTTTGAGGAGTAACTTTTGGAAATATGAGGTGAGGTGAGGTAAATGCCTCATCACATTTCCCTTAAATGCATATACTGAGGATAAACTGGCTGCTGCTTCTCTGGGCAAGCTTAGCTCTCAAATGCATAAAACATCAACACAGAGAAAATAAAGGCATCATTGTTCCACAGAGACAAAGAAAAAATTATTTTGTTGTTTGAAATATTTTCTATCGGCATGTTCCATAGCTTTGGGAAAAAAAAGGCAAAATATTTAATTAACAGAAACAAGATATATTATAGATTTACTATTTCTCTCATTCCAGAAGGACTTAGTGGCACCTAAGCACTCTGCTATTGCCATTTTTTTGTAGTCCAGCTTGGACTACAAAGGTAAAAAATATTCCTCTCTATATAAAGAATTTAAACTATTTTCATTTTTTTTCTGATGTGATCTGAGAAGATAGGAGGAGATGTAAAGGGAGGAGTTGACATACATAGTTTTACATTTTCTCCAGCAAGTAAAATTTTACATAAATGCATAAATGTACATAGTATTTGAATAACACAAGGATGAGTAAATGGATCTGATGTCTGCCCAGGGCCAAGGAAAATTGTATATATCCACTCTGGGGTCATCAGGGACATACGTATTCATTCATGCATTTTGGTTAGCCCAGTCATGCATTTTGGGCAAACCATGGTCAATTTTCTGAATCATAGGATATCAGAAAAAAAAAAATACATATATATATATATCAGGGAAGTTCAGGTTCGATCTAAGGAAGAAGTTCTTTACTGTAAGGGTGGTGAGGCAGTGAAACAGGTTTCCAAAGAAGTGTAAAATGCTCCATCCCTGGCTGTGTTCAGGGCCAGGTTGGACAGAGTCTTGTGTGACATGGTCTAGTGTGAGGCATCCCTGCCCATGGCAGGGTGGTTGGAACTAGATGGCCTTAAGGTCCTTTCCAATCCTAACCATTCTACAATTCTATGATTATTGCCCATGAATTTGCTGAGGGAGGTAGTATGGGGGGAACCTGACAAGAGATCAGAAGAAAATAGCAGGTGCAACTTGAACTTTGAGCCAAACTTTGTTTGAAATCAGAAAATGTTTAACAAAACCTTTCTCTTTCATTAGCTCTCCCTAATCTCAGGTTAAATATAGCATTCATATAAATCATAACTTCAAACTTACTGTTTTTCTTTAGCTGCTAGTATTTTTCTGAGGCTTTTGTTCTATCATCCAAAACGGTGTTTGAGAGAGTCAAATCAATAACAAAAGCAAAATAAATAGTGGATGTTATTAATTTTTGTTTCCTCTTCCCATTTGACCACTAGAGGTCTAAAACCAGAAAGGAAGCAGTTGTTATGACTATCATGTCGGTATGTACAGGTTTCAGGCAGGGATAATTTTTTTATTTTCCTCGTGTTTTCAATGCACAGTATTTTGTTTTCCTCTATTTCTTTGTTCAGGTTTAAAGAAGCCAAAGAACTAAGTAGTATTTTTCACCCTGTAATCAGACATGCAGAAGTTAATAGGATTATCAGTGTTCTGTATAACTATTTATTTTAATAGTTGTAAATCTGTCCCTCTTCATTCTACTGTTTTCTAGCTTGTTTTTCGAACTACCTTTGCTGACGCTAAGGTGTATTAGTTGAAGCTGTTCTTCACCTCATTCTTAGCACTCAGATGTCTGAAACACTTAGCTAGGAAGTGACTGTAATGGATCTCCAAAGTTTTTAGGAAGTTTAAAAAACTGCAAAACATTCTTTAGCAAACTAAAAAGTGGTGTGGATCTATTTTAAATTAAGACATTTTGCATTGATAAAATCAAATTATTTGGCTTGAGTTAACAACTGACACTTTTTAAAATTTTTTAGGCATTTACAAAAAAAAAAAAACCCAACGAAAACCCAAATGTCTTCATCAAAACTCAAGAAGAGAGACCCTTGTTAAAAAAACCCAAACCAAAATAAAAAAACAACAAACAAAAGCAACAGTTCTAGAAGAGGAGCTTTTATGTATCTTTTTAAAAAATTTCTACTTTTCACTCTCCAAAAGAAAGACCTCGGTAAAATCAGGAGCTCTTTGAGACAACTCAGTGTCTGAATTTTCAGTTTATATCAGTCATATGTATGGTAGAACCTCACTCTACCAAATAAAGGAAATTGCAGAATTATACAATAAATGTTCCTTGATCTGTTCTCGGATTATTTCTCTGACATTGAGCGATATGTGTATATAGACAAGGGAGGATCCATGAATGTCTGGGCTGAAAGATAGTGAATACGCAAAGGAGTTCATTAGTGAGACAGTCTGGTTCCTAGACTGGACAATGTTAGAAGAAAAAGAAAAGAAGTAATCCAGAGACATCTGGGATTAGAAAGGATGAGTGGGAAGTGGTGGCTACACAAGTTAAGGCTATTCATTTATTTCCAGTTATCCTGGGGTAACCTCAGCAGTCTTCCCTCAGTACTTACTTGTGATTCGCTAACATCAAGTAATCACTAACTTCAACTCACCAGGGTGCTTATTTTTTATTGCTAATTGAGGGACATTAAGTGCAATATTCTTACAACTTAGGTATGGTGCTGCTAAACAGCAACAACAGTAAGAAAGCAAAAGGAAGCCTGTGGGCAATGCCATCCTTACAATAATTCGTTTGCACCACCAAGCACTTTGACATTCTTACATCTCTAAAAATTAAAACCTACAATATTAATCATTTCCCTTAGAAGATCTGCAAGATCTGTGCGCTGGGGGTATTCTTTAATGCCATATAAATACTTAGCTGTGGGCTTGCCTGGGTAATTATGTCTAAACTCTGCCCTGAAGGCAACCTTCCTTGATGCTGATGAACCATTGAAGGAGCATATTGCATGTTTAGATTAAATATAATTTGGGACCTTTTCCTTAAGCTACTTTACTCGGGAATCAGCTGCTCCAAGAAGTACTGTTTAGGTCTATTTCTGCTTTATTTAAATTGAAAAATTATGGTCCATTATTCGCCATTGATGCTGGTTGTACCAGATGGATTTTTGGTGCAAAAAATATTACACTTCTAGCAATGGCAATTATAAAGCTTCTCCAGAAAATTTGAACCTGCTCACGTACCTTAGGCTGGATAATGAATTATATTTTGTTGTGTGCCAGCAAGGACCTTGTGATATTTTTCACCTTCTTTTACTGCACTGAAAAAAACATCAGGCAGACATTTGCTACACAAAAGATTTCCTGGGCAAGGATATTGGGGAACTATCAATCCCTCTCATCTTCAAAGTATCTTTCAATGTATTTTGATTTTCTTTTTGGAAAGTGTAACTATATTCCAACTAAACAAGAGAGAATTTTATGTGACTTTTGCCCTGCATTCTCAGAAAAGGAATCCTGTCCTGTAGGATGCCCTTATAGGATTCAGATTAGCCATTAAAGAACTGATTTTATATTTTCCCTTCTTCATGCATTTGATACAAAGGAAATCCGTAAAAATTCTCATCTCTCATATTCTTTGCCAGATGAAAATTCCCCACACTTTTGTCCATGTAAACACAGAATTAGTCTCCTGCAAGTTTAGGTGGTGGCAGTTCCTGAACACAGTCATATTTTGCAGATAACAGGATTAGCTTGGATGTGGGTAATAAGTTGGTGAATCTCCCCCTGGCCATTTCTCAACACTGTGAGAGCACTAATCCTTTATGCTTTGATGTCTTCTAGTTTTCCATCAGGTGCAGCTCGGCACTTCTGTCCTGGGGCAGTCAGCGCTCTTATAAGATCTCATAGTGTCCTCATTAGCTGCGCCTATTTACCCAGCCAGCCTGTTGAACCCAATTTATAGTTTATGTGATTAATTCCCAAAGTACAGTAAACCCTAGCTTTAAGGCTCTCTATTCTATGACTGCATCTCATATAAGGGCAAAAAACTAGCTACTGCTGTTTTGTGATATGGCTTCACTATATATAAAACTGTAATAATTTTGCTCTCAACAATACCTTAAACATTATTATATATGCCTCCTTTCAGATATACAACCTTTAAAAATGTTGCATGTTGAATCATAAGGAAATATGCATGTGCAATAATAATTTATTAGTTCTTTTCTATTTTATTTTAAAAATTTATCTTTCACATTTTATATCACAATTATTGATATCGTTCAGCAGGTCTAACAAGGCACATAATTTAGAACTATTTATCCATGGAATTGCAGGTGACAAAAGCTTAGCAGTCAAAGTAGCATCCTATAACCACTAGCACAATTTTTTTTTTAAACATGCAGGTTTTGTAGATAAAAGACATGCTGTGAATTTTTATGCAGTCATTTAAGTGAACTGATGACATCTGTCAGCTCTGCTGTATTTCCTCCTATTGGGATATGAACTTTTTGAGTTGGACTTCTGATAATTTGCATGTGAAAGAACTTTGTATCTTTTTTTAATAGATGATCATTTCCAGCAATCTCTCCTCAAGGGTTCATCAGGAGAGGCATCCTGCAGGTATTTTTTTGTTTCACATTTTCCATCTTCCTGGTTTCAAAAAACCCCACAGCTCCTTGGAAGTCTCAGTTATACTGGATGATACCCATTACAGAAGCAAAACACAAGTCAGAAAATCTCAGAGTATTTTGACTAAGACGTTAAAAATACTGAGCAGAGAGAGTAACAGAAAAGCTTTGCTGAATGGGATTGTTCCATGTAAGCACAGGTAAACAAAGTTTTTGCTTAAAGACAGCTACCCAGCTTGCATACAAAGACCATATTAGAATTATTTATGACACTTGCAAAAAATACTACAAATATCAGAATGTCAAAATGTTACTTTAAAACACTTCATAAAAATGTCAAACATAGAGTTCTGGCCACTGAATTAATGAGGTTTGATTTGTTGTTTTTTTCAGTAGTCTTGCTCCTATCTGATAACTGGCATGAGATCTCAAATAGTCGCAAAATATCCTACTTTACTGAAAACCCAATGGAAGGTCGGCTGTAGCTCTATGGCCTTCCCTTAAGCTACATAATCAATAAATCTTGAACTTGACCTGGAGTGATGAACTACCTGGAAAGGCAAAAGAATTATTTAAACTTTATATCCTTTCGGCCCTTAGTATTTCCCAGGAGACCTAGCTGCAATGATATCTATCTACAAAGGTCTCGTCTGGGACAAACAACATAGATATGGTCACATATGTCAGAGGGAATTTCCTTTGACTGAATGTTAGGACCAAGATGTAGTCAGAGACTGCAATACTGTTGGAACTCTGTAGGTCTTGGGCCGATGTCTTGGATATGTCATGGCCCGGTACAATGGAATGATGGTATGTGCTGAATATTTCAGCTCTTCCTGCTCACTAAGTATAACATGTCCTAAAAGCATTTTACTTATAGGTTGCTTGTGTGTGTTTCTTTCTGTATGAAGAGTCCTGTACAGAGAGTTCTGGAGAGAATGTGTTTCTTGTTGAAATTTTCCAACAAAATATTTTTAAATGTTGAATATCAATTTAATATATTTGTGCATGTAATTGTATTAAAGTATGTATATATAAATTGCATAAATGTACTTGAAACTTTTTGTATATGCATGACTATAGGATAAGGCAGCATACATTACTATAGGACAAACTCTATTAACATTTTGAACAAGTAGGAAAAAACCAATCTGAATCAGGCGCTAACTTCTCTGGCAGTGAAATGGTATGGATTAGGTTTTGTTGTCTTAGTGTATGATAAATTTTCTTTTTTTTCCTTTATTGATGTGAAAAGCTTTATCCAATGTATTCACAAAAGCGTGATACTTGAGCTGTTTCACTGTATTTCAAGCTATTTTTTGGAGATACTGAATAACTGCCACTCAGAAATTGTGAACGCCAGCAGTTCTGAAATTCAAAAGCTGACCTATCACAGCAGTGCACAATAATCATGTTTTCCTTCCTCCTCTAATGCTGAGCTTTGGATTGTCTACTCTGAAGGATACATCATGTCTTTGAATATATTCAGCAAAATTAATAAGTCCAGTAAAAGAAGCAGATAACCTTATCAGCATTTCCTTGTGTCGGATCGTAGACTGAGAAAATAAAACTCCATTTCTTCAATAATATTGCAGAGTATATAATGGAAAATGAAAAAAGAGATTGCATATATAATGGAAATTTTCTAATTTGTATTCAAAATGCATGTTCACAGATATTTTGTAATATTTACCAGTTCTAGTGAGCAGCACCTTGTCTCTCAATAGTCTGTAAACAAATGACCTATAAGAAGCTTGCAATAACTTAATGATCCATAAGTAAGGAACATGTCCCAATTTTTGAAAAAATTTCAATTGTGATTTTTTAAAAAATATATGTGAAATATAAGATTTTAAAGATTTGTTTAGGCCCCAGAGGAGTGATTTCTTTTTACAGTAAGCGTCTTGTTGGTCAAACAAAAATTATTTGATCCAAAATCATTAGTTATGAAATATTTTTGTAGAGCTCATCTGAATGCCTTTACAGATTTTAAGAAATTTCAGAAGCTTCAATTGGTCCAGGATAATCTCCATTTCAATTTTTTCCAAAGCAATTCTCTTTGTTTATGGCCTACATGTCTTTCCAGCCAGTGAAAGGGGATGATGTAATGATCTTCCTTCTTTCTCTCAAATACTTCCTATTTGATATGAGAAAATTCATATTAAAAATGACCTTGACTTGCTATGACACCTATGACTTGCTATGACACCTTACGCCAGATATTGTCAGCTTAACTTGACCAAGAAATGTCTCAATGTCCATTGGTTAAAGCGGGTGATATTCTCTAAATCCAGATTACATCTGGATTTTTTTCACCGTCAGTGGAAGGCTATAGGTACTTCCAACAAACAACACTTAATTTTGATGACTAAGTACACTACAAGTATCTGTGAGCAAATAAACTTCTACTCCTCAAAATGCCACTTTCATGGATTTACATGGATTTAATTCTGAGGTAAGAGCATACTCAATATGAAAAAAAAAGTTATAAATTTGGACAAAGCTTAGAGAATATTTAATAACTTCCCAAAGTAATTCATAGAAATATTTACTTTTTAGCTGCCTACTTGTCCAGGATGAATATATTGTGGTTATTCCAGTTTACATTTCTCCTTTTTAGCATAATCAGGCCATAGAAATGCAGAATGAGGGAGCTTTACATTCCTTGCACATACACGCTGTGGTAAACCCAAGATCATGCCAATAAAATTCTGCACAGTCTCATTGTGTTCATAGATACAAAGTACAAGAATGGACTTTAACAACTGAAGCTATATGAGTGGAAGACTCAAAATATTTTAGTGCACTGAGATGACTTTGGAAGGATAGTGGAGATGAGCTGCCAAGTGGTTGCTAAGAAAGTGGACCCACCTGTTCCTTTCTGGAATTTTATTCTGGTCCTTTCTGGAAGATAGCATGGACATTTATTCTTTTTTAGTATCACTAAAGTGATCTCTCTCAATGGTCATGAGTTTTCAAAGACAGTTGAGAATGACCTCGCAGTGACATCAGCCAGCTCCCTCAGTACTCATAGTACATTTTGTCAGGTCTCCTGGACTTGAATATGCCCAGTTTGCTTAAATGCTCCCTAACCTGGTCCTCCTCCACTGACGGTGAGTCTTCCTGACTCCAGATTTCCCTTTTGGTCTCTAAGACCTGTGATTGCTGAAGGCAAATCTTTCCAGTAAGGCCAAGGCAAAGGCGGCATGAGTTTCTAAACTTTTTCTGTGTAATCTGTCACCAGGTCTCCTGCCCTATTCACTAGCAAGCCACCATTTTGCCTGGTCTAGCTTTTGCTGCTGATTCTCCTGTAGATGCCCTACTTGCTGACCTGCAAGTCCTTTACCAGAATCAACTTCCATGTGAACTCCTAATCCTGATCCATGCATGTTCTGACAGGGTCTCTGCATTCCTCCTGGGTACCTATATTTACAAACTGATGGCAACTATCATTTGTACCCTTCTCTTCTACTTATTTTCATATATTCAGACCATATCAGGTCTATGAATATGAAACATTGTTTTTATCATGATTTATTAGGCTACTGATGTCATAAGCAGCCCTGGGCAAGAACTGGATATTCTGCTTTATGCAGTTAGTTCTTTTCGGTCCTTCTGAAATGATTTTTCTATTAAGTGAAACTGTAAAAAATAATGTTATGAGGACATCAAAAAAACCTATCACAGAAAAATTCCTTTATTTTCTCTTAAACTTAATATTTTTCTACGCAACACTGTTTTCTTTCTAGAAAGCAATCTCAAATAAGGAGATGGAAATACTCTATTCTGAAAGATTAGGAAAAAAAAGTCAAAGAAAGTGGCAGTTCTTAAAAATGACTTAATTTTTTATACTAAAGGAATTGTCTCTTTAATGTACATATAACCCATTTCCAACCTGCAGTAAGAATGCCTTAAGAAAGTCCGTGACTATACCTGTGTGCCAAACCGTAATTTAAGACTAGCATCATCATGCTCTTCTTCATGCACTACTAAGCTTTTTTTAAATAAGTATTTTGATACTTTTGAAGATTTACAGTACAATACAAAAGCACAAAGCAGTATTTTACTTCCATATATACACCTGTATAGGTACATAGTGTTATAAGCATCAATATGCTAGCAATTCTAGGTGTAAAGGTAGATATATGTATAGTCTTTTCTTATGGAAAAGAAAGATTTTTGTAAACTACTAGATCATCTAATTCCTGAAATATTGTAAAACATAATGGACAAGGTCTGTGCCTGTAGGGAAAATTTCTTTACATCCCAACTTTTCATGTCTTCCAGGAGCATGTTGTCTACCACCTCAGAAACTTTCCTCTACTCTTTCAGCTTTATCCTCCTCATTCGTGCTTAATTCACTTTTCATCTGCACTACACCCTATGGCGCTTATTCTGCCTCCTTCTCCGTGGTTCATAAGTCATAGTCTTTAAGTAACTGTTTTTCTAAGCCATGCCTATGCAACTGACATGTCCTGCTTGGGGGAGTATTTCTTCCTTGCATGTTTTATAACAACCTACAGTTTCAATGATTTTGCCATTTTACAGGCTTTTGCCAAGCACTCTGTCTTTTCTAGTTCTATTACTTGCACTGTGTGTCAGACTGGTTCAGAATAAAGAAAGGACTTTTGAAGCCATCCCAGACTGTTACTGGTGCCAAGAAAAGCTGCTTCCTTCTTCTCCTCACTGCAAACTTAATTTCATCTTTCATGACTGAATCAGAAACAAATGTACGCTTTTTGATGTTTGTGTCCATTGTTATATCAATTTCATATTATAACGTTAGAGTATTATATATAAAAATAGAGCAGAAAACAACAGTTCAGTTGAAATGGTCTTACAATGATCTCTAGTCCAAATCTGCATTTGGAGGTTATTCTAAAAGATTTGTCTGAGAACAGGCTGGACAGCTGTTTGCACAACCTCATCTAGTGGAAGGTGTCCCTGCTTGTGCAGTGGTACTGGAACTACATGATCTTTAAGGTCACTTCCAACATAAACCATTCTATAATTTTATGATTCTATGCAACTAAGAGGAGCTGCCATCATATAAGCCATTTTTTTTTCCAGCTGAGGATTTCAGCTTCAAAACCACTGAGGCTTTCATCAAACACCACCTTCTGTACTGTTTCCTAGGTTTTGTTGAACCCAATTTGGATTTAGCAATTGGGAACTTCAATCTACCAGCATTTGTTTTTTCAATTTTATTATACTCTGATAGGTCACATCAAGATACAATTGTTCCTGCTTTTAGCTTACTGTTGTTAGTCATCCTGTTGAATCTTACAGGTATTTGCATACCTCAAAATATTGATACATCATTTGTTGTATTTATTTTCCAAAATTCTGAATATACTGATTTTCTTCTGTCTGCATCTGTTGGTTTAATTAAAAAAAATCCTTTGTCTTTCAAATATTTTATGGAAATCACAAATAAAAATGATCTAAGATGGTCATGACCTCAGCTCACTGTGTACTAGTATCTAAAAAGACTTATCTCAGGTATCTAAGTCAATCTCTTTAGAATCCTTGTATGAATGTTTCCTGAATAAAAACATTTTAGCAGGCAACTGAGAACAGATCAACTTAGTTGCTCTGAATTGGGCTGTTTTCCCGTGGCTAGAGATACATTAGTAAACTAATTGGGCCCAAGGTGTAGAGTTTGGTATTGTCTTATGCGTGTCCATATAGTGGAGCTGCTAGTCCAGTATCTGAAATAGCTAACCAGACTAACTCTTTGCTAGGTCACGTAGGCAAAGTTCAACAAGATAGTGTGTGCTAGGGACAGCTGTTGATAAGATGTTAGTGTCTAGCCACCCTTTACCAAAAATCAATAGAGTACAGAGTGTACTACTGACCACTTCTTCCAACCTCCTTTTTTTTTTTTTTTTTTTTTTGGGTTTTAAAGCTTGACACACTCCTGTTCTCTAACTCATCTACCTGGACTAGCGTAAAGCATTTGACACTGTCCCACATGACATCCTAGTCTCTGAGTTGGAGAAATATCAATTTGACAGGTAGACCACTCGGTGGATAAAGATATGGCTGGATGGCTGCACACAAAGAGTTGTGGTCAATGTCCAGCTGGAGACCAGTAATGAGTGGTGTCCCTCAGGGATTGGTGTTGGGACCGGTCTTGTTCAACATCTT
>JAOEHX010015720.1:0-31454 GCA_025448015.1 Bolborhynchus lineola
TCTCCACACAGCCTTCTCTTCTCCAGGCTGAACAGCCCCAACTTTCTCATCCTATCTTCACACGGGAGGTGCTCCAGCCCCATGATCATCCTCATGACCCTCCTCTGGAAATGTTCCAATAGTTCCATGCCCTTTTTATGTTGAGGACACCAGAACTGCAAACAAGACTCCAAGTGAGGTCTCAGGAGAGCAGAGTAGAGGGGCAGGATCACCTCTGTCGACCTTCTGGTCATGCACATTTGATGCAGCCCAGGATACAGTTGGCTTCCTGGGCTGCAAGCCCACACTGAAGCCAGCTCATGTTAAGTTTCTCATTGACCAGCACCCCCAAGTCCTTCTCTGCAGAGCTGCTGTGGATCTCTTCTCTGCCCAACCTGTAGCTGTGCCTGTGATTGCTCCAACCCAGGTGTAGAACCTTTCATTTGTCATGATTAAACTTCATCAGGTTGGCATCAGCCCACCTCACAAGTGTGTCAAGGTTACTCTGGACAGCATTCCTTCCCTCCAGCGTATCAACCAAATATTCTTACTGGTTATTGCCACTCAAGATTATTCAGTGGGTTTGTTTTCTCTAGCTTCAGTTAGATGCTGTCTTCCCACTGCCTTCTCTGTCAACCTAACAAAAGATTTCTTGAAGTATTATTTTTAATGAGGATAATTTTGAGTTGTCCCTTGCAATCATCTAATGATGTGATTCTTCTCTGTTCTTGGTTTCTTTGTTGTAACACAACTATATGTACTGTCAGTTTATGTTAATGTGTCTATTTGGTGCTTTTCAGTTTTATTGAAATGTGTTGTACATTGGAGGCAATAAAAGCCAATAAATCAAGTGTGATAGACATTTTTTGTTGATTGACAGGTGTAGTCTTTTCTGCTTCTCAAAACATTTTCAGGTCTTATTGTCTAAGCACTGGTGCTTTGTGTGTTAGTACTGCCTAGAGAAGCACAAACATAGTCTTAGAATCAGGCTATGCTTTGAAGAAGGAATGTATATCATGTAAGATTTCATCTGCTATTCTAAAGTTATGTGTGAGGTCTGTTGTGGTGTTGGGTCAAATCGAAGTCTTTTAATATAAAATTAAGAGTTTACTGAGCTACTTAGCAGAGGTCGTTCTGTCTACAAGTAGACTGTGATTTGTAGCTTCATGATGTTGGTGATGGCAGTGATGGTTTCTGTAACACGTAGCACACGGTTATATGGATTCATGGTTAATCAACCCTTGTGGGGAAGAAAATGCTAAAATTAGCTGCCAAGTGGATGTTTTTATCATATGTGCTGCAATGACTACTTGGAGAAATCCCTACAGGTCTGAAAACACTTATCAAAATTGTATTTCTTAGCTTGGGATCCTAAAGTATCTTTTACACATAATGGAATCAAATGAACCAAATCTAAAATATGCTTTGTTCATACGCCATATGGTCATCATCTTGCCAGGCACTCTTCTTGCCTTCCAAAGCAGACTCCTGTCTTTTCCTCAAATCCTGCCCTTCACACTAGCTGAAGCAGATTGCTTTTTGACCCCCACAGTCATATGCCTACCATTCTTTTTTTTGCCTTTGTCTCTAAGTGCTTTTTCAGAAAACACCAAAAAAAGAAGTAAAACTAACTAAAAACCTTCGTGTGCTGTTGCATTAAAGGAGTGTTTTGAATTTAATCCCATCTGTATTTAGCTTAATTCAGCATTTCAGTCCCTTCCTACCAGCCACCCAAAAGCATACTTACTCCTTCAAGAGATTTGAAATCTGAAGATGGGCAGATTTTAATATGGGGCAGAGGTAGGGAAGTATCTGGGTCACTGACGGCTTTCAGTTCATGTCCTGTGTGCTGTATTGGTATCCCACTTCCAGAGCTCTGGGGAGGTCCCTGTTGATATGTGTATTTTTAGTAGGAAGCTGTTTCCTGCCCTTGCACCTAGAGCATCTGTATGGTGTCATGTCACCTATCCCGAGGTGTTAAGTAACCCACGTGTATTTTGAAATAGCTAATGATAATATGATTTCTCTCATAATAGTGTTTGGGCTTTTTCATTCTCATGGTTGTTATGAAATCTGTAGGCTGATAATTTTAATGGGAGTTACAAAGAGGAGAGGAAAAAGTCCCAGCCAGCCCTGGAAATGCATAGGATCATGGTAGAGCTGAGTAAACGCTCCCTATTGCAGTCTGTTTTAACAAGGACTTCCAAAAAGCCTGTCATTTCAGTAAGTTCAGCTTTTACCTTTCTTTGTGCTGTCCTACCTCTTGGCAGTCTCTGTCCCTCTGGTGGGGTTTCAAGTAGATTATTATTTTTGAGAGATAGGGATGTTGTTTTCCTCAGTTCAGCTTTGGAGACCTGCTGGGAAGGGAGGTGAATGGGAGAGAGGAGAAGAACTCGGCAATGACACAGGGCTCCTAAAAGTTCACCATTTCTGCCCATTCCCTCAATACTGGAATGAGGAATGTATGATTTAAGATTACAGTTTCACACCATGTTTCTAATTCTCTTCCACACTGAACCGTAACTGTCAAAATTGCAGTTCAGTTTATGTCTTCATTATAAATTAGATCATTACAAATGTGTGGCTTTAAAGCCCTTTTGTGCCTTTCTTATACAGCTAGGTTTATAGATGAAGCTGTCTATCTGTTTTATTGTCTAGCCACGTAATTACTAAGTGGACACAATGTCTTCAAAATTACTGTTCCATCTGAGAATATTTTATTATTGGTTGCTGCAAGAAACATCTGGAGAGTGCTTAGAGCTCTTGTGTGTTACAACATTTCAAAGACATGGTTTTATTAGATCCTTGTAATTTGTCCCTTCCCTTTTTCTTCTTCACATGGCAGGAAGAGCTAATAGGGGCGTTCTTGTGTTTTTCTTAAGCCTCGTAAAGTGATTCCAGATATGAATTTCTTTGGGTAGTCTGAAGGTGTGTATTTTGTTGTTTGCATGTTCAGTCTGAAGTAGATAATGTTCTATTGATGTGTCCAAAAACACATCTTCCCTAGATGGGTCAGTATTATCTCTTTCTGCTCCTAGGCAAATTAATAAACCAAATTTTAAAAGTGCAAAGAAAAGCAGGCAGCTGGCTGATTCAAAGGGAGAGGCTATGTTTTTCATCACCACCCTTTCAAAGCCTCTCTGAATCAAAAGAACCATTGGATTGCGAAGGCAAGACCTATGCCACACCAGAAGCTCCCAGTTCAGCAATTTTCCCAGGGTAAAATTATAACTCATGTTTCCTCAGCACAGGCTGTAACTGGCAGCGTTCCTTCTACTTCTAAGGGTGAAATTGCTGCGGGGGGAACAGGCATCTAATGTGCCTCTGGAAGTTTTACAATGGGTGTTAGCCTTCCTTTTGTGGAAAGGTAGACGTTCTTCTGGAACATACCCAAGGGCAGGTGCTACTCAAACTGGAGTGTAAATTAACTTCAAATAATGCAGTCAGGGCTTATTTTTGTTCATTTTGGGAGTCAAATCGAAAGAAGAAAACCCCATTTCTCAAATTATGACAGTCTTCCAGTTGCCCCACTGAAGTTTGCATTTTTACAGGTTTTTAAAATCTTCAGATATGACTGCAATTCAAGATGTTAATCTTTATTCATGTACTACTGATAGGATCTTAACTCACAAACAAAACAGACAGATTTTAGCAATGCTTGTTTTTTGGTGTTGCTTCTCACCAGAAGATTATTGGACAAATTGCAAACTCGATCCAAGAAGAATGTAACCTGTTGGTTTCTTTCTCACTCCAATTTTGACACCATCTTTAAGGCTTTGTTTAACTTCATTCAAATGTGCCAGCATAGTTCTGGCAAACAGAAGTCCTTTCCTTGTAAACCCAGGAGGGAGTGTTTTCTTTTTCTTGTCCTTTTCTTATGTAAAAACTCTTACAAACTATGCATGGAGTGCCTGCTAGAAGTGGATAAAAGGCAACAACACTTGAATGAGAAGTCTGACTAAAAATTAGATTATTAATAATCTCCACCTATGGAGGCATATACCTGGGAACAGCTGGAAGATGGATTCCAGTGTTCAGAGCTCCCCTATCCCTTCCCGTGCCCATTCCTGGTCTGAACCCCACGTACATGAGTGAGGAAGAGGTGGCTGTTGGACATCTATTTTCACTGGTGCAGGAGATGAGGTGGGAGATCATCTATCCCTCCCTTTGGCTACTCTGTGGTAGGTTATTCCCAGGGACTGGGGATTGCTGCTTGAGTTGCTGCCTCTTTCATGGAGGAGGTATAGATTCTGGATGGACCCCCAGAGTATGTAGGTATGTCATCGGCAAAGTTGCTGTCAGGTCACACATCATGCAACAGGGATGAAGTGGTCCAAGGTGTTTGGATCGATGCTGCTTGCTGGAATAAATGAAGCTTTGAATGGAGGAGAACTGGTCTGTCATCTTTGTCCTTTGCCAAAAGGTGAAACTCCCTTTGTGTGCTTGCTTTCCTGTGAAGTACAGGTAAATTCACATTGTCTCTGCTACCAGAGGTTTGATAGAAGAGGTAGGAGAAGAAAAGCGACCTATATTCCAGGTTTAAAGGAAAGTAAATGAAACTGTCCTCAGGGCAGAAGAAGCAAAGACTTTTGTATCAGCTGTAGTGTTGTGGGCAGGGCTGCCAGGCTGCTAAAGGCTCTTCAGAGCTGGCAGCCTCTTTCCCAGGGACTACTCATCTCTTTAATAGTGTTTCCTTTTTGGTTTTTTTTTTCAAGTGTCCATAATGACTGCAGCCTTTCTCCACTGAGTCTGAGAGATCTCTTGACACTTAACTGGCTTATAATAGTTTCTGCAGTATCTGTCAGGATCCCCCTTTTGCCTGTGAGAGTAAAGAATGCTGAGTGAAGGTCATGGAGGTGCTTTGCCATCTGCTTTGTGTAATATTTTGAGTTGGATATGTCCAGTTAGAGAAAGCTCAGGCTGGGGTGTTATGATTCCTTTTTGTCACTCCTAAACCAGTTTTACTGACAGCTTGAGCAGAAGCTGGTGCAGAACAGACAAGCTCTTGGTGGAGCAAGTGGCCTGAATGCCAGGTATTCGGCCTGCTCCTGTCATAGGAGCAGCACAGCAGGTCTTTTGACCTTTGATCCGATATTCTCCTGTGTCTAAATATTGCATCCTCCAGCATGGTTAGGGGATGTTTGTGCCTGCTGCACCCTGGGGTAACCACCCTGTGATTATATGGTGTTAGGTGGGCAGTGGTGTGCTGTGCAGTAATTGAGAGCAGCTTTCAAATCCAGTTTTGCTTGTAAATTAAATGGCCACTTTTACCAAGTGAGAGTCGAATCAGCACGTCTGAAGTCTATGGAAGTCATCTATTTCCATTATGAAAGCCAACGTGGCTAGTGGAAGTGGGCGTGTTTGGGGGTATTGAATCTGGGCTGGATCCCCAAATTACATGTGGATTTTTTTAATAGGGCAATGGGTTGGATATGTGCCAGAGATCCTACTTGCATGGGTTTAAGCCAAGGCCTGCGTCAGCCCCATTTACCATTTGCTTGACCAAAGCATAGAGGATGTGCACAGCAAGAAATGGGTAGGCAGTGCAGAAGAACAGAACTTGCAGGGCCTGAATGTAATAAATGAAAACATTTGGGCTGGCCTCAGCAGTGCTTACCCAAACAAGCAAGGGGCTGAGTTAATCTTCCGTAACAGTACAAACATATAGAATATCTTGAGGGAGGTATTAAACTTTTGTCTGCAGTTTCAAGGCTTAGGGGAGTTTTCTAAGGAGTTTACAAGCACTTGAGAAGATACATCCTGTCTCTATAAACTTCACCGTTTTCCAGGTTTTGCACCCACCTTTACTGCTGTACTGGTATAAGCGTAGGTCCTCATTTGACTCCTGCCTTATCACTGAATCTTTTTTGTCCAGTTAATTGAAAGATTTTTTTTTTTCTTAAGGCCTCAGTGGCCGGTTTCTGGTGAAAGTGTGGTTAGAGCTGTTTTGCTAAAGTTAGCTGTGTGCTGCAGACTCAGCTGCTGGGCGCTGGGATTCTCAAAGTGTCTTCAAGCTCCTACCCAGGGGCGGTTTTAACTGTCCTGCATCTCCAGGTAGGCAGGTCTCTCCATCCATCATGAATACTTTACTTCCTTCACCCCCTTTTCTTGCATTTGTTTGTCTGCACCTGTGGCATTTGTTCTAGGTCCTGATCAGCAATGATGAAATCCCAGCAAGGTTCATTTTAGCAAGGAAATGCAACCACAACCTGTCCAGCACTGGCAGCACTGAGTGGATGGATGGATGTATGTGCTCAGCAGCACCAGCATCTTGAGGAAGAGGAGGCTGTGAACAGCCAACATGCAGGATGTGGAGTGAGCAACCCCCAGCATAAGGGGCCAGATCAGCATGTCACCCCAGGGCCAGTGCCTCTGGGACAGGAGGATATAACATCTAAAACTGTCCCATCAGGTAAGTCCTCCGGTCATCACTGCTATAGCCGCTCTGGTGTGACAGAGGTCCATTATCACCTTTGTAGGCTTCATCTGTATATGGGCTATTGCAGGATACAGAAGACAGCCTAACAAGGTTTCTGGCACTTGTAGGAAAGGGTGTCAGCCAAGATTTTGTTTCCTGATGGCCTATACCTTATACTTTGACTATGGTGGACCCCTGTGGGTATTCCTGTCCCCTCTTCAGGCAGCCTTGTGGCATCCACCTTTCTAAAATGGGTTGCTGTATGTGTTTCTATAAATAATACAGAGTGCTGCAAGTGCTGCGTTTGTGAGAGGAGGAGGAGGAGGAAGCCGCTGCTTGGTAGTAGTAGGTCTGCTTCAGCATCTCAAGAAAACATTCCTGCTTCTCAAGCTCTCCACTGCATTTTACTCTCTTGCAAAGGATAATTTGACCTTCTGCCACATGTTGATAGACATTCAGCATTAAAAATGAGGCTTTTCCTCCAGAGGTTTAAAACAGTAATTCTAGTACTACCACTGAGTCTCGGGGGACCTGATAGTTCGTCTGACTGTGGTACTGAATTGCAGCTGATAGTGTTTTTCATGTGGCACTCAAACACTTGTTGTGGAGTTTTTCTTTATAGACTTAATTTGTAATGCTCAGAGTCAGCTAGACTGAAGCTCACAGCTGTGAGGGAAAGAGTAGTTTGATTATATTGATGAAAGGCAAAACATGAAAGTGCTGTCAGCGTATTTCCAGTGGGGAGAAAAAAATATGCTATTCCTTTGTTTTGCAGACCCAGTGGCATCACTGCAGCCCAACCATGTCCTCAAGAGTATTGACCATCGCTGTAAGGGTGAAGAAGCAGAAATGGTATGGATGTGCTCATGTATGCACTTTTGCCAAAGATCTGGGCAACTTCTTTGTGCTTCTTGAGTCTTCAGAACAAAGGTGAAGAGAAGGCACCGTGGTGGCAAGTGCACCTTAAGAGAACAAAATGCAGCTTGCACAGTGTGTTTGTGCACCTAGTCATCTTTGATCACCTTGCAGGGCTCCTCTGTCTGAGAGGCCAGCACAATGTGGTGTCATCTGTGGTTTCAGTGTACCATGGCCACAGCCAGAGAATTTGGTGTGAGGACATGGCCAGCCCATAGAGGTGCCCAGGATGGGACTTTCCCTTTTTGAGCAGAGGAAGCACCTGGGCTTCCTAGACACATACCATTGTATCTCTGCCTGCTTGCTACACCTTGCAGAAGTGCTGTTTGTACTGTGTTGATATTGTTTATGCTGAATAAATACTTTCTCCAGCCTCTTTGTTGTGGTGACTGTTTTTGCTGAATCGAAATAGAAAAAGTGGGGGTGCTTGTTTAAGCGTTGTGGCAAGACATGATCAGGATTATTTTTTTAATCTTTAATGAAATGTTTGTTTTGAAAAAGTGCATCCTAAAACTGGGGACACTTGTGCTGGAGCTGAATCTGAGAGTAGTCCTAATGTTCTTGGTTGGATGAAGGACATGAACAGGACTTTCCCACATCCCACAAGCACCCGAAAGCATCAGACTGCTGTTTATTTCTGAGTCAGGTGCATAGCTGTCCCTGAATGACACTTGAGTGATTTCTGCTTTGTACTGAAGGAAAAGTGATTTCTCTATAACTTCTGAAGTTTGTTCACTGTTTGGCTTCATTCCCCATGCAGTGGGATGTATGAGGAGGAGACATTTCTGCTGGAGATGGCTGATGTGGGTGTGCTAACTGCTGTTGCCAGCTCTTCCTGGGCATCACCAAGCTTTTGTGAGGAGCAGCATCTCTCTCGTGGCTTTCTGTTATGAAACAAAGATAATGAATACAGACAGATTTGATGCTTTAGAATAAGCTTACTGTATGATTATAGTGTCTAATGTCTAGACTAGATAAGACAAGCTTGTCCTCACCTCCCCCAAAAATCCAAGGGAGTTTGAAATATGTAACTCTAAGTTTCTCATCAGTAATAATTGCTTGGGCTGTGACAAGGACTGTGTAACAGTTTTAGAATTTGATACAAAGGTTAGAGGTACAATACATTGAGTAGCATGTATGTGCGCTCTTGCTTGAGCTGAACTGGCTCACAGGGAAGATGCTGGCTATAATAACCCTAGCCAGCAATGTCATGATGTGCAACCTGAAATGGTCCCCACAGTCCAGTGAGTCAAGCAGATGTTTGTACTTGAATGTCGGTTCTTCTGTGAATGAGCTTGGGTTGTCTTGTTATGGCATGGGTTTTTTCAAGGTTTCTGGCTTAAGAAGGGAACTGGAATTACTTAAGACCACAGAGTGTAAATAACACTCTGCTAATCATGGAGTGTATGAATGAATATATTGAGGAGAGGAGGAAGCCTCCTGTCTCTTTAATTTTTTTTTGATACACTTAGCAGCATGTTGTAATAACTCACATTCTTCGGATATCTCTTGTTTCTTCCACTTGCTACCAGAAGATTGGCATGGTTCTGATGTTGTTGTTCTTTGGTAGACCAGTTGCACGGGTGTGTGTCTCAGCCCTACAGCTACTGTGTTTTTTTTCAAAGAGTTATTCTTTAACAGTATTCTTGAATGGATTTGGGAAGAAGGTGATTTAGAAGAAAAAGGCAGGGAAGAGATCTGAAAGCTCTCCTCCATAATCCCCTTTCGTAGAAGAAATTCTAAATCATAAGGATTTTTGTAAATCCCAGGGAGGAGGAGTTCAGGCAGGGCTGCTTTTGCTTTTTTGTTGAGCCTTGCCCTGAGAGGGCTTGCCTAGAGCAGAAAATGAGAAGCAGGTTTAGATATACTCAAAAGACCTGGACCTACAAACTGCTTCTTGTTGAAAGACTCCTTCAAATGTCAGCAGGAAAATGGAGGAGCCCCAAACTGCTCTAAGAGAGCAGTGGTTTGTGCTCCAAAACCGAAGTTTTATGTGACCTAAATGCATTTAACCTGAGGGTTTTTAGCACTTTTGAGTGTGTTGTTTCAGTAATAAGTTCATTCTAATTGGAAATTGGAACTCATTTTTTCAAGAAGTTGTTAGTAAAGAAAGATTTTTTTACTACTAATAATGATAAATGTTTTACAAGGTATTTAAAGTATTTTGGCCCATAGAACTGTTGTAAAACTTAGGATTTCCTGTTTGTATTTTCTTTTTTGTTTGTTTGTGGGGTTTTTTTGTTTTTGTTTGTTTGGTTTTTTGGTTGGTTGGGTTTTTTTGGGTTTTGTTTTTGGGTGGGTTTTTTTTGGGTTTTTTTGTTTTTGTTTTGTAAGGTAAATGTTGCAGTGTTTGAGAAGTAAAGGTAACAAGTGATAAAGAGACTGTTAGAGATCAGGAAGGTCACTGCCCATCCAGCCTGTGCTGGTGCTAGCTGTGCTTTGTGTTCCACTCATGAATAAATGCCAACCTCTGTGATCTCCCACATGGGAATAGCCATGGCTGAGCTAGAAACCCTTCCTGGGTGCAAGTCTCACCTGCCTGACACCAAGCACACCACAAAAGGCTTCTGAAGGGCTTTTTGACCCTTTTCATCAGCTGCTCTTGATAGTTTGCTGGGTCCTGTTCGGTTTAGTTTCTGTGATTCCCTTCACCTGTAGTTGTTTCTAAGGAATTATATTTGTAATCACTTTAGGTAATAGAAGGTTAATTTACCAGCAGTGCCTTGTTCTAAACACTTTTTACCCAACTTTGGTCACTTCATGTTTTCAATAATCCAACATAAGCCATATATTTCTTCAGAGAGGCTATTTGTCCCTGCAATATCTTTTCTGTAGCTGAAACAATACAGTGATTTTACTTAATGCAGTGGCTTAATTCTGTCCTGTTAAATGTCAGTGGTCTTAATGCTATATGTGTTGGATGGTGATCTGTGCTGTTTGTTGTTGGATGTCTTTTAAGCACCTGGTTCTCTAAATCCCATTTCTGCTTCAATTTCTCTGAGGCAACTGCAGTAGAAATACAACTGCCTGATTTCAAAGGGGTCTCCAAAACAGTAGTGAACTGGTTTTATCCAGGGAAATGTGCTTTGTGAGCTAAGGCTGGAGCAAGGTTAGCATTATTGTATTTAATACCTAAACACTGAGCAGATGGGTGTTATTTCTTGAGGTACAGTAAATGAAGGTAACTCAAAGGGGGCGAATGTTGGAAAGAAGGAGGGTGAAATGAAATACCAAAAGGTTTTATTATAAAGCACTTTTATTTCTTGGGAGTTTTAATATGTAAACTCTGTAAAATGGCAGCTTGGTTACATCTTGGTTTTGGAAACTGGTTCCCTTTTTTCTTACAGTTTTGGGGATTTTTTTTGCCTTGTAAAATGCCCACAGTCCTTTGACCTATCTCCCATCCTGGCAGTGACGTTTATTCTACACATTCTTCTACCGTTTCATGCAGTCGGTGCTATCACAGCTATGTTGAATGAGGTTCCAGCCTAACTACAATATTAACCCTGCAAATCTGTTCATTTTCTCCCCAGCAGCCCCAGGCAGGGTATACAGGAGAATGTGTCCAATTGAAAGACTATTACAGACTTGGTGGTGCTGCAGTGTGCTGAATTGCAACAGGGCTGTGTTTTTCTGCCAGAAAGAATCCTGCTAAAGGAGGTGGTGGTGTCTGTCTTGTACAAGTTATAGAATTTGGTTTTTATTTTAAGTCTCAGCCTTTGTTGATGATTTAAAATAAAATCAAATTGTTAAGTCTGCTTTTAAGCACTGAAATGTGTTCCATTACTCACACTTGCTGCTTTCTTCTTGCTAATCATCCAGTGTGTGCTTTTTTTTTTTACGCACACACACACACCCCGTTTGGATCACTCCTTTCCTTGTTACTTTCACCTTTCCAGTTGTTTTTGATTTTTTCTTCATTATTTTACTAAATATCATACTGCAGATCAGTAGCATCTTGGGTGGTGGTTGCACCACATAGCATTTATAGCAGACATTAGTTTTGCGTAGCGTGTGTACCTTATTTTGTCTGGACTTGTCTTCATTGCGCTGCAGGCACCTCCTCAAGCAATTGCAGTGATTAAGCGTGGTATTTCTGCAGATTTATATTAACTTCTGCTTATAAAGAAACAGAAGAAACGCAGCCCACCCCACCCCCCGACATCTAAACGAGATGTTTTTCTTCATCCTCTTCATTTTTATCAGTATTTGACCTAAGCTTGCTTTTGTGTATGAAAGAAAATTAGTTAAGCACCTTGTGGTTTATAGATGCCTTTTGTTACATATTACTTGGATTTATTGTGCAACATTGGCCTGTAAATCATTTCAGTTAGACATTTACCTGGCTTGCATTGCCCTTACGGTTTGAGCCTCTTAACAGCCATGAAAATGGGGAAAATCTGTTTTCAGTGGCGGCAGGCTTTGCTAGTCTGAATACCCCGTAACTCTCTCTCACAGCCATGCTCCGCTTCTGCAAGGCTTGCTGCCCAGCTCTGCAGAGATGTTTACAAGGAATCCATTACATTTTGCAGCTGAAAGACGTGTTGAAAGAACAAAGAGAGTTTTGTGATGAAGTGTATCTGGCTTCTTGCTGCTTTGCTTACCTTTTAAATGTAAAACTTTGTAATTTGCAAGGGCTTTTAGTTCTCAGGGCATCCCAATAAGATTCCACCCCATACGGAGCTTTCCTTCAGTCGAAAGCGGGGTTGTCTCAAAACCGCTCTCGAATGCATTTCTATTTTAATCCCCAACTTTGAATGCAGCCTGCCTTACTGGCTCCGGCAAATCGCCCTGCCCTGCCCCACCCGCCGCGCGCACGGGCTGTGTCTGCTGTTTGCTGGCATTACATCTCTTCCTTTGTGACTAAAAGTTGGTTTCGTCAGCAGAGCATTGGCTCCTGCTCTGCTCCTGGAGCTCGCCTACCTCGGGAAGTCGCTCCGACCTGCAGCCTATGTGGGCACGTGGGGGCATCTGTCGCCATACGTATAACTTTTAAATGGAAAATGTCTTTCTCAAAGGCTGCCGATGTCCAGTGGTCTGCAGTCCATGAGCAGTTGACTAGTCCAGGTGTTTCTGCTTCTGTTTCCGTGCTATGTGAATTGGGAGTTCGAGAGAAGAGTGTGCAGGATGGAGGAGTTGAGGGTTTGTATTTATGTTCTGACTGTACAGCAGTGATGGAGGGCTTGGGAAGGAACAGAAAGTCTACCTGGGGTCCTCGTAACTAAAGAAAATAGTAATTTTCATGGTCTTTCTTCTGCAGCTCTTTCTGTCAGAGTCTTTCTCAGCTCTTAAGTACAAAAATGACCTTTCTTCTTTTGGTATGGATTGTCTGTCATGAGCAGTATTCAGGAAGAACTTGTTTTATTGAGCATGATTTCTACTTTGTGGGTTTTATCACTGCATTTTGCCCCACTTATTTAAAACGTAGCCAGTAAGAGCTGGATTGATTTTTTTTTTTTTTTTTTTAAAAACTGCCAAATATTTGTCTGTGCTTAATAAGTTAAAAGTCATGAGCAGCTGAGACTATGAGGCAGTGCTATTGACTCGAGACTGTGGATTTCTGTGAGGTTTTTAAGGAGGTCATTAACCCAGGTCTATCTCTTCACAGGACAGTCGGCCCAATATGTCAAGACCTCTGATCACTAGATCCCCTGCATCTCCATTGAACAATCAAGGCATCCCTACTCCAGCACAGCTCACAAAATCCAACGCACCAGTTCACATTGATGTGGGTGGGCACATGTATACCAGCAGCTTGGCCACGCTTACAAAATATCCTGATTCCAGGTAACTTTAAAACCCTTGTTCTACATGTCTTTGGCAACTCCTTTTCTTCCATGTCATGCATAGATGTCCTGGGGCTGTCTCAGAATGATAAATTTAGTCTCTTTTGTTTCAAAATTAAATTAAGTTTCTTTGTTCGTAAGATGTTAGAGACTGACTTTTCTCTCTTTTCCACTGTGTTTCAGATAAATGGCACTTCTGCAAATCCCTGTGTGTGTACACTAAAATAAAGTTGATAGTAAAGAGCGCTTGCGTTCTACCACCTAGAATTCTGGTTTTGTGCCAAGGCACCCGTTCTGCGGTTTATTACATTCAAAACCTGTAGTGATACTGCATTTAAGTCCAAAGGTGGGGGTGTTGGGGTATTTATTTTGTTTCTTTTGGAGCCGTAACCGCTCTCCTGCATGTGTAATTCAGATGTGCCACTTGAGGTAAAGGCAAGGTTGAATGTAACAAAATATAGAGCAGCATTAACTGAATACTTTTTATAGAATCTTAGGACTTTTCAAATAATTAGACTCTTAACTCTCACCTACCTCCTGAATGAAACTTTTGTGTCTCTGGTAGCTTACTGGCATTTAGCAGTTAGAAAACTTCTGCATGCATGAACAAACAGTGTATGTAGAATAGATGAAATAAGAGTGCAGCTTTAAGAAAACAGCAGTGCACTGAACACAGGATGTGTGGATATTACATTGTGGTGATGGCAGACAAGCACTACAGTGATACTGTAATTCTGAGAGTTGGTTGTTGGCAGCAGGTTGATTGCATCCCCAGTGCTAGTCTATACCAATCCTGCAATAGAGGAAAAGCAGCGTTACCTTCCTGGTCTTTCTAGCATTTTTCTTGATCCAGCAACTCTTGACTTGCCTTTCCAATGGGTGTAAGGCGTGCTTCACAGGATTTTATTCTAAGCATGGGTTTCACTGGTACTACTGCCTCTGAAGTGTTGCCTGTATAGTTTTAGGTGGGAATGGAGTAGTGTTTCTGACACTGGGAGTTGACAGGGCAGGGGGAAGAGAACAGTAAATAAAGAGGAAACAGCTGGACACATGGCCTTTCTTAAGCTCCTTAAAGAAGGCCAGGCAGAGGGAAGTAATAGAAGCCAAACCAAAGCATAGGCCCACGAGGATAGATTGAAACAATGTCTGGAAGAACTTGAAGTGTTCTTCAAAAACCTTGTCTATCATTTTGGGAAACTTTTTAAGGAGCAGGTTGTGTTCAGCTGCTAGGAGTTGTGATTATTTAGCGTTTTTTTAGTAGCTGGAGCAGAGATGGTGTCTGAAACTTGTTGCATGTGCAGTATGAGAGGCTGTGTCTATTAATACATGCAACTTCTGTTTCCAGCTCAAATTCACAGGACTGCATGTTACTTTAAGTGGAGAAACACTAAAATGTCTTTCATAACTGGGTATGGTGGCAGTGGAATTTAGGCTTAATGTATTCTGTATTCAATTCAGCCATTGTAGCACTTGAAAGTGGAAGGAATGCCTGTAGTATCAAAGCTGGTTTAATAAATTAAGCATTTAAAAACTCTTCAAACATAATTTGAAGAAAACCCAAGCTCTGAGTTATAGTCATTTTGTTTAAAGTCGTTCCGACGTGCGTTTGTGTTTCAGTCTGACAGTAAGTGTCTTTTGAACCCCTTAATGAGTGAATATTTCCAGCATAGCTGTTAGAACCTGGAATTCCCAGCCACTTCCAGAACTTGATTTTTATTTTTTTTTTTAACATTAGCAGCTTCAAAAGAGCAGCTATTAAACTCATTTGGATGTCAAGATGATGGTGTGAAGCAGTAAGGTGGCAACCATGGTACAGTCATTTGGGCTTTCTCTATGAGATTTTACCTGAACGTTGTTTTTTTTTTTTGAATAGCTGTGTGTGTGTGTACATACATATATATCTACAGTGACTGCTGGGTACAAATTATCCAATAATATTTAGACTTAAATACAGATTGTTTCTTGGACCCTGACCCAGTCGGTCTATATCTCCAGTCTGATTTTGTTAGTTAATCAAGGATTTGGTCAACATTGCTTGTATGTTTTCCTTTTCTGCCAATATTGTGCGTGTGAATGAGATGAAAATGAAGGCAGCGTCTCATCCATATCTTTGGCCAGTTGAAGCCTCCTGAGAATCACTGTCACATGAAGTATTGTCTATGAAAAATAAGGTCTTCATTATCTTGCCTGAAAGAGCGCTGCTTCAGGGATGAGTCAAGGCATAGGTTGCGGGCTCCAGCATCTAACAGGTTGAGACATGAAAGTCATTAGGCTTCTGACTCGTATTACATGTAGTCTAAGGGCCAAAAGCCTAAAATGAACCTTTCATCCGTGGGCCAGGTACCAGAGTCATCTTTCTTTGCAAGATTGAAAGGGTGATAACCAAACCAGCAGCTTTGGAGTCACTGTGACTTGCTGGTGTGAAGGAGACCTGTCCCAGTAGAGTAGTCTTTTTGTAGGATCAAGTGTACTCTTTCTGCTCCTTTTGGGCTCAACAGCATCTCATCTTATGCCTCTTTATTTTCTCCTTCCTGGACAGCAGAGTAGGAACTGGAAAGAGTACTTTAAAAACAGGCTTTCTTAAATGATATCAGGTAAAGACTTGTAGCTCACAGGGCTCATTTTCCGTAATTCTTTTCTTGGATCCCTGAGCCTGTTTTGTTCCTTGATAAGTAAAATGCCTACTGACAGTAGGTATCCATTCCTTCCTCCAATGAAACCCTGGTGTTACTATAAAAGTGTCTTACTACTGATGCTGGGACCCTGCCCTTTGCTATGGAGATACCCTTGAGGGCTTTTCTCCAATGCTCTTTTGATTGAAGAACCCGAGGAATCAGCCTATCTGTGTTTTGACCAAAGACTGGTACAGTGAAGCAATCCAAAGACAAGCAGCTTATCCAATAGATGGTTTGAATCAAGTAATCCTAGAATTTTGAATTCTGAAGCTGAAATCATGCTAAAAAAAAAAAAAAAAAAATCCTTTAAAAATCCAGTAGCATAGAATTAAAAGGAGCCCAGTTATCTTCCAGTCCAAGGAGAACCTACTGTTTCCACCAGAAGATCCCATGTCATTATTAATCTCATCAGTAGGCTTTAGGTATTCCTGAGATGCCATTGAGACCATGCTTCAGATATGACCTCATGCAGCTGAAAAATACAATTTGCCAGATTTAGGCTTCAAGAAGAGGGACTTTGAATCAGTATAGTTACCAAGGAGACCTAATGTAAGGTCAGTCTGCTAAAACAAATAGTAATTTCCATTAAATGCCTGAGGAGGGGGCAGGTATCCTTTGTGCAGCACTTTCCACCAAGAATGTAGACCTCCATGCATTCACCCATGTACAGATTGTTCCTCCTGGTTTTGAGATGTTGGCTGGTGGTTATTCCTGTGTTCATGTGAATGGACCACATAAATTATTTCTATTCTGTGTAGAGTCTTATGGTTTTGGAAATTTTTCTGTTTTGGACAGATCATGCCTTCCTCAGCAACCTTTGGTTTACTTTAAGTTGCCAGGATGATATTTGGCAACATGAAGTTATTAAGATATGGGTTCACTATTTATTACTTTGGGGTGAGGTGGGGGGTGTGTACAAGTGAAGATTTTGAAAAATAGGTCTGCTTTTCACTGCCCAGAAAAAAAAAAAACATCAATTTTTTATACCAGGGAAGATGGATGTGTGCCTACACAAAAAGGAGCCTTTCTCCTCTGAGAGCTGAGGCACACATATGCTGTCTCATTGTTCCCTAGAGTTTGAGGAAAATGGGTTGAAGTTTTAGGATTTATGACTATGCGTAAAGGAAGCACAGGCCTCTTAGTTCTGATGTTTGAACCTGAGCAGCCTACTGTCCTCCTTTCAGTGCATTGTCATTTTGCAGTAGCACTGAACCCTTTGGAGTTTGCATTCCTACATCTCTCAGCCTTAATGCTGTCTGTATAGTATCTACCAAAAGTTATTGTGCACCAGGCTAAAACATCCTCAACTGACTCTCAGAACTAAATGGGGAGACATTTAACTTTGATCGTATGAGCATCAGCTGTCTGGTATCTCTAATATCAGCAATATCAGCAGTGTTGTCTGTCTATCTACCTCGCTATGTTCAATGCATCTGGACTTTTAATTAGTTCTGTCCAAGTCATCTGGTACAAATGTTTGCATAACACCATGGAATTGGATTACTGCATCTTGTATTCCCACCACAGAATGGGGAAACTTCATTTAAACCCTTCTATATATTTCTTTGTAGAACTTTTTGAGATATCTGTTTGCATTGCTACATCTCCCATCTGGAGTTACTCCCTGCATATGAAGATGGGTTCTTCTTATATGGTATTTCACAATACTTCCAAATTTCTGCCCAAGGCTGTTTCAGGTTTTCATATGAACCGATCCATTCATGTCCCAGTTTTCTTACCTAATCTTCACTCTCAGCCCTCAGGGAAATTAAATTTCACATACTTGAAATTAGGACACTGACATTTTTGGGGGGTTGGTAAGGGTTGGTTTGGGGTTTTGTTTTTGCATCAGGAGCACAGAATTATGTAGGAGAATTCCCAGACTGTCTTTACACTTTTT
The DNA here is from genome assembly GCA_025448015.1 of Bolborhynchus lineola. Classification (NCBI taxonomy): domain Eukaryota; kingdom Metazoa; phylum Chordata; class Aves; order Psittaciformes; family Psittacidae; genus Bolborhynchus; species Bolborhynchus lineola. Next base: position 17,674 of record JAOEHX010015720.1, read on the forward strand.
TGACAGTTTGCAAGTGAGACTTTCCCTGCATAGGTTACATACCATACCATAGGTTACCTCCAGGGACTTGCTAAGAATGAGGCAGGTTAGCACTGTTTACCTGCTCCAGAGCTTTGGCAGATCTGTTGTCTATCCTCAGTTCCAAAATAAGACACTGACATGGCCCTTAGTTAACTTCTGCAGGTTGCAACACCATGCTGGAGACTTCTGGTTTGTAGATCTGTTGCAGTGAGGGCGTTATGCACTTCGTGTGGATCTCCCTCTGGAACACCTCCACAAGAGCAACCGCATCGCAGGTTTCCTACTCACCTTAGATGGTACCTCTCCAACTGCTCATCTAGTTACTCACCTTTTATTTTTTATCACTTGATTGGTGCATAGTCTTGTGGCAAGGGAAAAGGAGGGCTTGGGATAGGGAAATACATTGACTCTCTCACTGACCCATTCTGTGACCCAAGGTAGTTGATTTGACTTTGAACTTGGGTTGCTTCCTACTGAGATTAACAAAAAAGCAATTTGTAAAATGCTTTGGGATGTTGATTGAAAGTGTAAAAGATTACTATCTCTAAGCATAAATATTTATAGATGCCAGTAACTGAGATATACCAACATCATCAGCTGTTTCTCATCACTAACATGTATTAGTAAAAGCTTAAATGTTGATTCATGAGGATCAGACTCAATACAGTTAGGCAGTATAGTTGGTTGTTTTTTGGGAGGCAAAATAAAGACAGAACTGTCAGTGATAGTATAAATTATGCTTATTTCAAGAAATTCAGAGAATTTAGGCAACTGATATTGTAAAGAGAAATCTCCTGTAACACACATATAAATGAAGAGCTCAGAGGGGTGTTTTATGGTCTTGGCTGACCAAGATTAATTGTATCTCTAGGTGTGTATATTGAACTTAGGGTATATGTTGACCTTATTTTGCCTCAATTAATGATCACCATAGGTCAGTCATCACTGTTGCCTCAGTAGAAGTGAATATTTTCCATATGTTAGTCCTGTAATATGCCTAACTTGCAAGGTCAGCAAGTTGTTTCTGTTGTTTGTGGCTGGTGACTAGGTAGAAGGAATAGCACAATCAGATTAGCAGGTTCTCACATCATGTGGTCAGTAACTGGTGGTGAGTCTACTGAAAGGGGCCATGGAGCTGTTGCTTTCCTGTTCTGAGTGTCAGTAAAAATGGTTTTGTGTGTTATTTATTTGGAGGATAAAAAGCGGTGGTTTGTACTTGTTCAGTGCTTGTGCACTCAAATGTGTAAAATGACAGCAAAATCAAGAGAGAGGGTTGCTAGAATACTCTTTACATATATGCAGACCCAGAAAAAGTAGATATGCAGACTCAATGTTGCAGGGGTTCATGCTATGCTTAACTATGGCTGCGTGGCTGATTGTGGATGGAAATATCCAGGGGGATAAATGTCCACATTCAGGAGTGTTACAGGGCTAAGAGCTTCAGCTCCTTGTTTATGAGGCTAGTAGTCTTCTGAAGTAACAAACATATTTCTTGAGGGGAAAGAAGAAAATCCATATCCATATTGTCAGTATGGCTCATAGATGCCTTTCCCACTAGGCTCATGTGAGGTTGTATGGTTTGGATCAACCTGTAAGTCAGAAGGGAGGTTGTCAATAACTGTGAAAGGTTTGTGCTTTGAGAAATCCTTTCATTGCAAAGGCTGCCTGATACAAGAATTGTGGATGGAAATTTGTCAATGAGAAACAGTTTATTGTTGTAGTGTTTGTATTTTTTACTACCCAGTAGCTGAAGGCACCCAAGCAGTATTTGTCATTCTGCCCAAGAAAATATGTGGGAAGTTAAAAAGGAGTGTTGAGTCTATGTGTCTTGCTGGTCTGATAAGGAAAAGCCCATTAAAAACTGAGGTGTCACTGAACTTTTCCGCTTATCAGTCATTTCTGATAGGGTCTAGGTTTCAGCCGTAGTCTTGAGGTTCAGTGGTTTGCTTTGCCTTTTGCTTTACTCAGTCCTTGAACTCGAAAACCTCTGTATATTCTGTATGTTAGCACTAGGTTCTTATCCTGCTCCCACATAAACTGCGTACAATGCAGTTGCTAAGCAAATTGGCATCTAGTAAGTACGTAATTGCAGAAGTAAATGTTTGGCTTCCAGTTTTACTGTCAACACCCGTCCACCTCTTGGGTGTGTTTGGAGCTTTAGGATATAGATTCCAATTTCTGGCTTACTTCTTTCTGGTAATGATCAGCCTTCTGGCCGTGTTTCGTATATACAAGTCTGCTTAGCATTTGGGGATGTATTTGCAAAGTTTGCGTAGGAATGGTAAAAACTGCATAGGACAAATGCTTATCTGCATTTGTTTTAATGCAAACATAGCATAAATACTGTGTTGGCCAGGGAAACGTCACCAGTTTGTTACATGAATGTTTCCTCTAACTAACTGGTCTGCAGTTTATTCAAATGTTATAACCAGACAACCTTAATCTTGCAAGCTTTTGTGTTTAGTTGTCAGTCTTTCTTTCCACCTTAGTCTCACTCTCAGGATGTTGCTGTCTCTTTGATGCCTGCCCTTCAGAATCTTGCTTCTGTTCTCATTTTGCTTTCAACATTGACCTTACTTTTATCATCTGAATTCCCTCATTGCTTTGTCTTTTCTTTTTCAGTTACACTTTTCTATCTCTGATGGAACGAGTCGGAGCTCATAAAGGTCACAAGTGTTCTTTACCTGACCAGATCGAGGCAGATTTCCTCCTTGATTATCCCTTTCTCCCCACACATCCTTGGTTTTCTGGCTTATTATAGTGGGCTTTCTTTGAGTTGTTAAGCAGCAAGTATATTTTAGTGGGAGGTGTCCCTGCTCATGGTGGGGGGGTTGGAGCTAGATGATCTTAAGGTCCTTTCCAACCCTAACTGTTCTATGATTCAAGATGCCTTCATTCTCAGTGACATCAGTTGAAAGGATGCTCTGAGACTCATTGATACTGATCTCTTTCATTGAGTCTTTGAATCAGTAATCAAATAAACTGTTTGCAGCTGCAGTGTATACATTAGCTTGGATCTTCCAGCAGGCTTGTCTCTACACTTCATTTGAACAATTTTCTAGGCACTTTCTGCCTGCTTCAGAGACCTGAGGGGATCCTGCAAGTTTAAAAGCACATAAGCTGAGTTTGTAGCTGCTTCTCGTGGCATGATTTGTAGGACACCCCTCTAGGAAAGTAGTGGGCTCACAGTCACCTTCCCACCCAGTCCTTCCACTGTACAGTGCAGTGTATGTAGATGCTTGGACTAGCTCTGGTGCTCAAAGCAATATAGCGCAGCGCTCCACCTGGACTCGTTTATCCTGCTTCCAGCTAACTCAGCTGTGCTGCGTCTGGTACCCAAGCTAATTAGTGAAGACTTATCTTTTACATTTCTACACACTGCTGCATCTTGCAGAACTGGCACTCAGTGAAGGAAAGCAGCACTGGCAGCTCAGCTGCTGTGAATCAAAAACTTTCTGTTTTAGAAGGATTAAAAAAGGTGAAAGGGAAGAGTAATAGAAAGTGGCAGGGATTTTGTTCATAAGATGAGATAGTTGAGTGTAGCAATATCAATTGTAATGGGGTATACTTCAGTAGTTCATCAAGTTATAAAGATTAATTCTATCTCCTGTACCCCAGTGGGGTTTTCATAGTAAAATGTGACATGCCTGTCAGTCAAACAGTAGACATAATTGTTCTTTAAGTGACCTATTAAAATCCCATTCCTTTTAATTAAAAATCATATTTGTGTTCTCACACAGGCCGTATTTGAATGGTGTAACCTCTTTTTATATGAGTAGAGAGCTGTCACAAGCTCTGTGACATGTGTAAGATGAGAGGAGTGACTGAAGTCCCAGTGCAGCAACATGTGGCTTGCCTTTGGCTCCTGCTGACATGGAGGGAGATGGAGGGATAAGCAGCATCTCCCAGGACCACACCCAAACCCTTTGCATTCCTTGCCTAAGAAATTGCTTGTAGTTGCTTACTGTGGCGTAGAAAGTTATAATGCACAGCACTTGCCATAAGTGTGTCACTTCAGAGCAAATGATGGATTACGTACTTCCACACCCCAAAAGTCGTCTTTGTGCTGTAATTAAAAAATAAATGTTGCAATGTTGAATTGGAAATATTTTGTACCATACAATGAATTTGTTTTGTTAGGTTGCCTGGATGTAATTGCAACAATGTCAGTGTATTAAACCCTTGTCACGGGGTAATGGTTTCTTGCCGCTATGCCAGTGCCAAGCACTGCTTTGCTAAGCAGCTCTGTTGCTCTTCATCTCCATCAGCAGTACTGGTTATTTTGCTTCTGCAAAACCTGTGTTTTCTTATTTTGCTCCCTGAATGCATACTATAAATTACAGTTCTGCGTGAATGCTAACCACAAATCCTAAACAGTGGGAAGTGCTGCCATGCCAAAGAGCGGCTCTGCTGGGAGCTGGTGTTAGGTTTGCCCAAACTTGTCGGGTATCCGCAGGGAAGAAGGTATTCCAGACTGTGAAGGTCTGCAGGGCCCCTTCTACCCATCTGAAAATTGATCCCTCTTAAACGGTTTGGAGGGCCCTCAGGGTCTTACAGCTTACGTAAAAAATGAAAGCCCTTCCTTAGAGCAGCACAACTAGTCAATACAAGGGAGAAAAATGATCTTTTAAGTGTATCCCATTGAATCCATTATCTTGAGGGCCTGTGGATGATCCTTCATCAAAACATCGTCTTGGTGGTACATGGGGGAAAGGGAGAGGTGACTTTTGGGGGATTTTAGTGAAGATGCTGCAGTACTCTCAGCACCACAGGACTGGCTAAATATGATACAAGGCAGAAAATGAGAGCTGCAGAAAAACTGGTATGTTCTTCTTTGTAACAAATTGAATTCATATTTTGTGGGTTTGAAGAAGGTAAATTGTTCAGGTAAAGTTTTGAGTGTTTCATTTGTAGATATGGAAGTCCTGTTAGGCATCTCATATGAGAATTGCTTTGTTTTTAATCAGAATGCAAACTTTAAGAAAAGAAAGGAGGAAAGGAAAAACGGTGTTTGTACCATCAATGCATTTTAACCTTGTGCGGGGAGGCAGTGAAAGGGTTGGACTGATCTCTCATGAGCTGCATTGGTGTTGAATTTCTGGTTTTGTGAGCAAGTGTCAGAACTGCTAGGTTTTAAATCTTTTGCATGTCTGTGCTAATGATTCACATGTTTTTCTTAGACTAGCATGTTGTTCTGAGTTTACAGTATTTACTTAATGTCATAGTGGTGTGTTTTACTAGATTATGTGGTTAGGAGCTTGTCATGGTTTAAGCCCAGCTCATGCAGTTTGCTCACTCACTCACCCCTCTTTCTTCCCCCCAGCTCCTGGGGGGATGGGAAGGAGAATCAAAAGCATCCAGCTCCTGCAGGTTGAGATAAGAACAGTCCAGTAACTAAGGTGCAACACAAACAACTGCTGCTACCACCAATAATTATAATGGCAAGGGAAATACAAGGGAAGAGAATGCAACCGCTCACCCCCCGATACCCAGACCAACCCAGCAGTGCACCCCACCCTTCTGGGTCTCTGCTTTCCGTTTTTTCATCCTGGGCATGATGTACTGTGGTATGGAATACCTCTTTGGTCAGTTTGGGTCAGATGCCCTGTCTCTGCTTCCCCCCAGGGTTCCCCTCCTCCCTGGCAGAGCATGAGGCTCAGAAAGTCTTTGGTCAGACCAAACATTCTAAGCAGTACCTGAAAACATTGGTGCTATCAGCGCTCTTCCCAGGCCAAAAGTCAAAACCCCAGTGCTGCACCAGCTACCAAGAAGGAGAAAAATGGCTGCTACTGCTGAATCCATGACAGAGCTGATCTTTTGCTGTTGGTGTTTCCTTGTTACAAATAATAAGGATGTTGCTCTTTGGTAGATTATATGCAATAAAAGAGAGAAGAGATCAGATTTGTTTCCAATAGTCAGTAGTGTAAAAAAATTTAGAAGTGCTGTTAAAAAAAAAAAAAAAAAAAACAGAAAAGAAAATATATTTTTTTGGAGGGCAAAGGAGAGAATGAAGAAGCAGTATTTTGGAATGCAATGGAGTTGTCAAATGCACATCCTTTGGGGTGTCCTCCGTTTCATTTGGTAAAGGGTTTGCTTAAATAAACTGAGCAGTAGGCAGTGGGTGTGCACCTTTGCACAACAATATACACCCAGGTGCTTTGTTGGCCAGGGTGATCCTAAAGGCAGAGTGCTGTCAACGTTCCTAATTGGTTATTACCCAATAACACACACCCTCCAGTGTCTTGGGACTACAAAACAGTTTTTACCTAGCCTTCCTACATGAATAATGAAGCACTTCAAATATTCATCCAATTATAGTCAGTCTCTCTCAACTAAGGGTTGCCAAATGCAATTGGACATACTTCTGACATAGAATTTCCGGCTATATCTGTGTTGGAGGGGTTTAGTCATAATTCTTGACTTCTGGGGAGAGATTAGATAACACCATGATGGTAATTTCTCCAGCCTCAACAGCTATTGCTATTAAACTCTAGTTTACTAGCAGTATAATTCCAAAGTTTTAGAAAAATGTTGGGTTATTTTTCATTTTATACTTGGAGTTTGTCTCATGAAACAGCTCATGTTCTGTTTTGAACAATAAGGTGATTTTGCTTGTTCCCCAAATGTTGTGGATACAGCTGCACATGACTGAACCATTAAGCATGTGAAAAGGATGCAAAGTTTGCATGTTTACTTTTCAAATGTGTAGATTGTATTTATTTTCTATCATTTTTTTCCAAACATTTTGCTGTCCATCATGATTGGCTCCTGATATGCCAGCGTCTGACTTTTAAATAGGTTTTTCTCACGTCTTGCTAATAGTTTCAAAAGCAATGTTCTCATCCTTTGCGAGTATTAAGGTGAAATTTCACTTTACTAGCTTCTCCTGTGAATAAGCTTCCCTGAATGTTTATCTTCCTTCCAGCCTTCCAAAACCTGATGAAGGTGTGGTGCTGTTCCCCCACTCATGGCATTTTCTAGCCCTGGTACAATAACACTACAGGGAGTCAGACTGGCTTCAGCATGCTGCTGCAGGGGAAAGCCCCATGACAGTGTCTGTCTTTTTGGGGCAAAGGAGATACATAAGAAAGGAAATGGTGGTAAATCTTATTCTAGGAAGATGTAAGCTGTGGCAATGGTGGCAGGAAAGATGCCTCGCTGCTCGCATTTCCCCCATGGAAGATCTAACTGAGGCAAAGGAGAAAAACTGCTGCTTTTTTTGTAGCTAAAGCGTATTTGGAGGCTCCACTTTTTATCAGGCATTCTTATTTTCCCAGTTTCTAATACTGCTGTCACATAAAGCTGGGCCTTAGGCCGTGCCTTTCATACCAGCCTTTTCTTGCTTAGTAGTTAACCCCGATAAACTCATCAGCAGAGCTACAATTGGTGCTTTCTCGTGTCCACTTTGGATTAATGGTGTAGCTCTCTGAAACTGAATGGATGCTGCTCTTTGGACCGTGGAGGTCTTGTTCCAGGTTGAGTGTTTAATTCACTACTTGGGAAGTAGAAATAAAAGCACTTATCAGGTATGTTTTGTGCTTCTCTCTTTGGTAGGCTCAACATAAGGAAAAGTGAGAAGGATGCTACTGGAAATTGCTTCTTCTCTGGTATCATTACAAGGCATAAAACATTAGTTTGAAAATAGAAACAGCTGGTATGGCTGTGACTTTCAATTGTGTTTAGCTTCCACGTGGGTTACTTTATTTCCTATTAAAATGCTGAGCAGTGAATTTAGAGGTGTGAGTCCTTCTTCCTTTTCTTCATTAATGAAGTCCTGGAAACATGACAAACCTGAAGGGCCCAGGGAGTGATGAAGGACATACAACAGACTTCTGTACCATGCAAAAAGCATAAAGCTGGTAGCTCAGTTCTCATTCTCCAGGAGTGTTTCTTCTGAGGGCCCTTCCTGTTGCTGTGAAGGACTTCAGGAAGGACTCTATCCTTTGGCCCTGCATAGTTGAATATTTTTCTTTGCAGTCTGCTTCCACTGGAAAGGTGAGTCGTGCTGAAAGCTTTATCAGCTGGAAACTGCAGAGACTGCAAACAGAACAAAATAAATAGGGTGAAGTCTCCAAAAAACCAGTGAAGTCTAGTCCTGCTAAAGGTCGATTTTGTTGTAGCACATTGCTGACTAAATATATGTCTGAAATGAAGGCACATCCATCATACTGGAGAGTTTATTTTCCTCATCACTGTCCTAATATTATTCTGCTGTAGTAACAAAACACTTGTAGCAGTGAGGAAGCAGAGCAGAGTGTGGGTAGTACAGGGGAGAGCTTTCCCTGCTTCAGAGGTTAAGGTGAAACCCATTCTTCGACTTATCTAAATAATAAGCAAGTGATGTGCTCCCAAAATTAGGCGTGGAGGAATTTAATTTTGCCCATGTTTGCAGACTCTAAGGAGCAAACACGTCTTGTCTGACTTTGATGCTACAAAGAAGCCGCTATCTACAGTCATATACTGGCAATTTCTTTATCCCTCAGTATTGTTTTCCATGAAGAGCAACCAGCCGTTGAAGCACAGTGGAGAAATATTTATTCCTCTCATCAGTCTGTTGTGAGATTCAAATCCTAGTCAACAGTTCTCACCAATCCCAGTTAGCAAAGCCCTCGCTAACTGCCTTTATACTACCTGCATAGATGTGACAGACTCCTTCCATCCTTACAGCAGTGTAAATCCCTGGGGCATATCGCTGCCAGAGGTCTTTCAACATCAAAGTGGGTAGGTAGTGTCTGGCAATTAGAGGGATCAAAGATCACTTGTGTGATTGTGCTGCTGCTGCCCACTGTGGCTGGAGCTCTGGGTGGGCTGCTGGATGCAGGGATGGAGTGTGGGGCTTGTTGTTACGGGCATAGCTGATGGGCAGTTAGGCTTGGGCAGGCATCTGACAGGGGCTGCTGCAAGCAAATCTCAGTGTCTTGCTGCTTTTTCTATGGACTTTATTGCTGCAATATGAGTAGTAGTATCACAGAGCCTGATTTGGCTTCAGGTGCCTTCTCACTCCTGTTAAAACCCATCATGAAGCAGCTCATTCTGCCTTCTGCTCCACAACTGGACACCCAGGTCATTTCACCTCCTGTGTTTTTTTGTTAGGCATCTTGTGGTGTACACTGGGGGAAGAAAAGCTGTGCAAAAGTGAGTGGCCAAGGAGTGCACTGTAGGTTTCCATCAAGGGATTGCTTGGTTAATGCAAATAAATGCAACTTTTATGAATGTGGTGCTTAGCAAGAACATATAGTTTGGTGATCTTGCTTCATAGTCAGAGTTGGTTGTTCTCAGACATTGTGTTTTTCCAGACTCCTTTCTTTCATTCTGTTTATTGGCTTCTTCCTGCCTCTAAACAGTGAAAAAGTAGGTTTTAGGAAAGTAATGGAAGATGATCAGAATCATCCTGTAGCCCCAGACTGTTCATTGTATCACTGGTGGCTTCTGGAGAGGTGGTGTTGTGATGAAACAGTGCAGCTCTTCATTACCTCAAATTATTTTCAGGTTTCTGCACCTTTCAATAATGTGGTTTTGTAGATCTCCTGTAAAGATAGTAGAAAACAATTATATCTGTGCCTTGTGGTGATGCATGGAAAAAAAATAATCAGAAATCTACCAAAACACCTGAATTTCTGCTAAATTAAAATTTTATTACAGTCAGATACAGAGCAAAAACTATTGGTATCAAGTAGCTACACAAGTGGAGGAGGTAATGCAAGACTGTTGTAACTTGCTTTTATTTTCAGCAATCAGAGAGGTGGAAGAACTTCTTGGAACAGTTTTCTGTCCCTGTCTTGGAAAGTACCTGTGTTGGAACTTGCATTATTCTAAAAGAATCCTAAAAATCTAGATTGAAATTCAGGATTTTTCTCACTAAAGTGTTATCTTTTTTCTTCTTGTTGGTAAAGGAGTCACAGCTCTTGACTCTTCATTGGGGACTGTAGTGGTAGGACAAGGGGTAATGGGTTCAAACTTAAAAAGGGAAAGTTCAGGTTAGATGTAAGGAGGAAGTTGTTTGCTGTGAGGGTGATGAGACACTGGAATGGGTTGCCCAAGGAAGTTGTGAATGTTCCATCCCTGGTGGTGTTCACGGCTAGGTTGGACAGAGCCTTGGGTGACATGGTCTTGTGTGAGGTGTCCTTGCCCATGGCAGGGGGTTGGAACTTGATTTTGAGGTCCTTTCCAACTGTGACTATTCTGTGATTCTATGATAGCTTTTTGGCATACATGCCTGTGTTGGTGTTGATGAGGACTTTTTTTCCAGTATTAAGCAATTTAAACTATTGATGCTATAGTAGTGTGGTGGCACCAGTGTCTGTGGACATGGGCAAATGCAGTATGGAAAAACTCCTAGGCAATGTTGGGATTTTCTTTCCTTTTTTTTAATCCAAGTCTACTTAAGTTTAGTTCTGTCATTTTAAAGAAAGGCTTCAAATTTAAGTGAACAAAATAATGAAAACATTCAAACTCAAGCAGTAGGCTGCTCCATGATCAACATCTTTCTGCCAGTTTAAAAGCAGTGCACAGTTTGGTAGGCAACGTCTTGTTTATTAGCAGCATGGAATTGCCGCAGGGAAATTTTGGCTCTTGGGTTGTGCTGGTTTCTACCAGGAAGATCACAACAGATGTAAGAAAGATATCCTCACTATTGTAAGTCCTCCAGAGTGAAGGAGGACAAATATGCTTATTTGACTGTTTCTCTGCGGATCGTTTCCCTCTTGTTTGCTTACATCCAGTATTTATTAGCTGCTACATGACAGAGTTGTCATAATTTTTCAGGTGCATGTAGTGGTGCACAAGGTGTACATGGAATCAGATCCAGTCCCATATAGGCGGGGTGGGCTGCCCTCCATAGGTGTCTGTGTCTCTCCACTGGGTACACCTCAATTCTAGAGTCAGGTCACTTCAACACCCTGCTGAAATACTTGATGCTGCATTCCTGCATTTAGGAAATGGGGATCCTAAACACAATTGAAGTATAATGTGACTTTGGATGGCACTCTTCTGTTTTTCCTCTGGTAAAGCTGCATCTCAGGAAGAAGCTAGGAACAGTCAGCTCCTCTGTGTGAGGGTAACCTGAACTGCAGGGTAAAATAGTGCTCAAATTAAAAACAGCACAAATTCCTACATGTTTTAGGAGCACCCCAAACTATTTCCCACAATTTTATGTCATATAAATTTACTATTTTTTATTTAATAAAGCCCAATTTTGTATTTAAATTAGCATCTAGGAAGAATAGTGTTAAGACTAATATACAGATTTCAGTACTGTTAGTTTCTGGTCATTTTGTGAGTGGAATAGGCTTGCCTTAACACAGGCAGCTAGTGCATGGTTCCTTTCTGGACTCTTGTTGCTGTTCCAGGAGAGCAAAAGTCTGCAGTAGTGTCCCTGTGCCATCCCCCAACCCCTCAGGGGGGTCACAGAGATGCCCTAAAGCATCTTGAGTGGCACCAGACGCCCATATTTAGGCAACTGAATGACATCCTGGCTGTTGTGTGTTCAAGGCGCAAGGATGTAACATAGTTCTGTCATGGTATTTTTGAGGATTTCACTGGCTGCAGTTATAGTGTCTGTTTTCACATATGTGGATTAATTAATTCTCAAACCACTATTTGTAGGGCTGTGTTGCTTTTCTACTGTATCTCAGTTCTCTTCCTTTATTCTCTGCCTCCTCCACAGAAATACATCTGATGTACCGTTGGGTTTGGTATGGCTGCAGGGGTGATTACACCATGACAGCATCTAATTTAATAAACAATAAAGCCACTATTTTGTATATGTGAAGTTTGTCAATGGAAATAATGTTATCTATGTTTTTTTTATCACCCTACCAGCAGCAGAATGTGTAGGTGTGGCTTTGGCATTTCTAACCTATGCATTAAACATTATTTATTGCTCAGGGCCACTGCCTAAGCTGTTTTAGGTGGACTTTCCTGTCTTCTTAAATGATTTTGTATGAACTGATCTGGTTAATAGTGTGATTTTCCTACTTACCGAAGCACTCTAATTACTTCAACCTCTAGCATGGAAGTGATTAAACATGTAAATTTATGGGAATAAGTTCTACGGGTATAAACACGTCTCTGTAGGCACATGTGTATGTCCACACTAGGAATCATGGCAATGTAATTGTAATGTATATAAGTTAATCAAAATGAGCAGTGTACAGTCCTGTTTTTCTCATATTTAATTCTGTGATCATGTCTTTGTTACGTATGCTGTCACACTATCTGGATTGCCTTTCTCAAAGACATTATAATGGAGGATGTTAGCCTGGAAGTACCATTTTTGGTCTAGGTGGAAGAATCTGTGAGCAGGTGAGCTAAGTAGTAAACCAAAACACAAATATTTAAGAAGTGTAGTAAGTGTGTTACTGTGTAGCTGGCCTTGCAGCTTGTCTCATTGCAATTAGTCAGCTTTATAAGAAAAAAATGTTATTAGAGAAGCCAAGCAACCTTAGTTTGTTGTTGTCTTCACGCTGTATGTGTAGTAATACCATTTCCAACACATGATTGCCTGCTGCTATGCACAGAGAAATATGGTGCTTAATGACTAAACAGGTCATCAGCATCTCCTGTTCCTGCTCAGTGCAGCATATGTCCTTGGGCTGTATTTTCTGTGTATCAAATGTCCTGGGGAGTCATTCTTGCGTGCTTTCCTTGCAGCATTCCTAATCTAGTACCGTCTTGCTTCACTCAAAGGAGCTCAAAAAACCCAAATGTGGCTACCGTACTTAGTGGTAGCATTGTGCAGGAAATGTGGCACATGCTTGGGCAGAGTTCGTTTATTCAGGGCAGCCCCCATCTGCCTTACCTGTGTTCCCTTCCTGCAACCCCTTCCTCATCCATCAGGCCTTCTCCTGCTCCCCCAACAGATAAAGCAGAGGTCACATGGGCAAGTCTGCTATGCTGTACAACCCTGGCTTATCCCCAGCTTGCATGCTGAATTGATGGTGCTGTGGGAAAGCAGCGGGTCATTAAAGACCAAGTCTAAAGTGTTTCATGCAGAGAGAGGTTTGCTAATGAAATTTTCAGGGCCATCATTAATATCTGACATCAGTTCTGCAGCCTGTTTTGACTGCTTTAGTAATGTTCTTTATATGTATATTTTTCCCTTTGTCTGTTCTTGTATGGCTTTAAAAAAGCAGGCTGAACATGCTTTCCACCTTCCTTGGCAAATTTGTCTTGTGACAGTCAGAGCCCAAGTTCAGCAGCAGGGTTGAAACCTGTTAATCGGTTTTACAGGCTTCTGCTGCACAAGCTAGCAGCAGCATATTGTTGTCCTCTGCATGAACTGCACTTGAGAAGGATGTTAGGAACTTTGCAAGTGACTTTCATTGGTATTTATTGAGAGCAGAAGAGCAAGGATGTTTGGGAATACTTTATTCCATTCTGGGCTCTGGAGGATGGTGTTTTCTGGGGACATAGGCTCACCGTAGTTAAGAGGTAAAAGTGTTAGAAGTGCTTTCTCTCTCTGAATTTTGTTAACGAGAAGCTTTTACTTAGGCTTCAATGTAGAAGTGACCTCTTTCTCTCTTGAGAAGCAGTCCCCACAGGATTCTGCATACAGCATGCAGAGGTTAGTTGTACAATCTCTTGTCTTTATGGGCTGCAACGCAGGAGGAGTTTGTGTAACTCTTGCAAAGGAAAGGGCAAGTGTGTTCTTGTCCTGTCTATGGAAACATGCTGTCCTTTCTCTTAGAGGAGGCAGCAGTTAACAAAACAACATAGACTGGATTTCTGGCTAAGTACTCAGGGTTGTGAAGATGTTGGGA
>JAOEHX010015721.1:0-18124 GCA_025448015.1 Bolborhynchus lineola
CTCCAAGATTTTGGCAGGCACAGAGGTGAGGCTGACTGCTCTGTAGTTCCCTGGCTCATCCATTTTTCCCTTCTTGAAAACAGAGGTTATATTTTCCTTTTTCCAGTTGTTGAGAACTTCACCTGACAGCCATGGTTTTTCAAATAAGATGGACAGTGGCTTAGCAACTTCATTTGCCAGCTTCTTCAGGACCTGTGGGTGACTATGGACTTGTGCATGTTCAGGTTCCTAAAATGGTCTTGAACCAGATCCTCTCCTACTGTGGGCCGAGAGTCTTCATTCACAGAGTCCCTGCATTTGACTTCCAAGACTTGGGTGGTTTGGTCAAAGCGTTTGCCAGCTAAGACTGAGGCAAAGAAGGCATTGAGGACCACAGCCTTCTCCAAATCCAGAGTAGCCAGTTCTCTTGATAGCTTCCAGAGAGGGCCCACATTGTCCCTAGTCTGTCTTTTTTTTCACAACATACCTATAGAATCCCTTCCTGTTATCTTTCACATCTCTATCCAAGTTTAATTCTAAGTGGGCCTTAGCTTTCCTAACCTGGTCCCTAGCTTCCTGGACAACATCCCTGTATTCTTCCCAGGCCACCTGTCCTTGCTTCCACCTTCTATAAGCCTCTTTTTTCCCTCGAAGTTTCCTCAGTAGCTCCTTGTCCATCCATGTTGATCTCCTGGCTCTCCTGCCGCACTTTCTTCTAGTCGGCAAGCAACACTCCTGAGCTTGTAATCAGGCTAACGTAACTCAGTTAGGTGAGCATAACTCAAGGAGTTGTATTTAGAGCAATGGAAAAAGCAATCTCAAGAAGCTACTGGCAAGAGGCAAAATCAATGGGAGAGGAAAGATTTTTAGGCAGTGAGTGTATGTGTGTGTGGAAATGGGTTACATCTTCGACCGTGTTTCCCTTCATTCTTCATCTGGGAAATACTAAACTTCCAAATCCCATCTACCTTTCCCAAGAATACATAAACTGTGTTTGATAACAAAAAGTACAGAGTAATTGTGTTTCATTTCACCACATCAAGAATAAGCATTTGTTAAACATTTCACTGTATGAAGCTGGCATTATATAAAATGATTGCTAACATCAGTGAAGCTCTTTTACTTTCATTCTCATGTCATAGGAAGTCACAGTGGATGTGTTTGCAGTGCAGGCAGCTGCTGCAGAGTATGGAGGTACTTGAATTTGAGCCACACAATCCAGTTCAGGTAGCAGTCCAGCACCACTGCAAAAAGCTAGTACAAACAAGAAATCATTAGCAACAGAGCTTCCCTCTCTGTATCATAGAATCATAAAATGGTTTGGGTTGGAAGGGACTTTAAAGCTCATATAGTTCCAACCCCCTTGCCATGGACAGGGACACCTTCGACTAGACCAGGTCGCTCAAAGCCCCATCCAACTTGTCCTTGAACACTTCCAGTGAGGAGGCATCCACAGTTTCTCTGGGCAACGCATGCCAGTGCCTCATCACCCTCACAGTGAAGGATTTTTCCTAATATGTAATCTAAATCTACCGTTTTTCAGTTTAAAATCATTTCCCCTTGTCACTACATGCCTCTGTAAATAATCCCTCTCTAGGTTTCTTGTGGGCACCCTTCAGATACCAGAAGGCTGCTCGAAGGTTTCTCCAGAGGCTCTCTTCACCACTGTCGTGGTTTAAGCCCAGTCAGCCATGCAGTTTGCTCACGCACTTCCCCCTTTTTGTTCCCCCTGCTCCCGGAGGGATGGGAAGAAGAATTGAAAGAATGCAACTCCCACGGGTTGAGATAAGAACTGTGCAGTAACTGAGGTACAGCACAAACCACTGCTGCTACCACCAATAATAATAATGATAAGGGAAACGAAAAGGGAAAAGAATACAACTGCTCACCACCCGATACCAAGCCTGACCCAGGAGTGCACCCCTCTCTTCCGGGTAACTGCCCTCCATTTTTTACATCCTGGGCATGACGTGCTGTGGTATAGAATACCTCTTTGGTCAGTTTGGGTCAGGTGTCCTGTCTCTGCTTCCTCCCGGCTTCTCCACCTCCCTGGCAGTCCTTGGTCAGCCTAAACATTCTAAGCAGTAACTGAAAACATTGGTGTCATCAGCACTGTTCCCAGGCTGAAAGTCAAAACCACAGCACTGCACCAGCTACTAAGAAGGAGAAAAATGACTGCTGCTGCTGAACCCAGGACAACCGCGTTGAACAATCCCAACTCTTTCAGTCTGTCTTCATAAGAGCGGTCCTCCAGCCCTTTAGTCATCTCCATGGCCCTCCTCTGGACTTACTCCAACAGGTGCACATTTCATAAGTCTTTTGTTGGAGGCCCCAGAGCTGAATGCAGTACTCCAGGTGGGGTCTCACAGGAGCAGAGTAGGGGGAAGAACCACCTTTCTCAGCCTGCTGGTTACACTGCTTTTGACTCAGCCCAGCATACATTTGGCTTTCTGGGCTGCAAGCGAACACTGCCAGCTCATGTTGAGCTTCTCGTCAACTCCAAAATGTCCTTCTCCTCAGGGTTGCTCTCAATCCATTCTTTGCCCAGCCTGTGTTTGTGCTTGGTATTGCTCCAACCGAGGTGCAGGACCTTGCACTTGGTTTTGTTCAACTTCATGAGATCTGCGTGGGCTCACTTTTCAGGCCTGTCAAGGTCCCTCTCAAGGTGTCTTTTCCCTACAGTGCCTTGACTGTGCCACACACCTTGGTGTCATCTGCAGATTTGCTGAGAGTGCACTCAATTCCACTGCCCATATCTTTGACTTCAATTCAAAGCAGTGGAAATAAGGTCCAAGCAGCAGTATAAAGCCACTGTGGTGTGTCTACAAGGCATTGCAGCAAAATTATCATGGGTTCTTGGCAGAAATAAACCATAGGGCTTGAAATATTGGCCAACCAAACTGAGCTGGAAAGGACAAAACTCCTAAAGTGAAGGCAAGGGAATTTTAGTGTTGGCTTCACCTTGTTTAACTTTAAGCAATTAGCAGTGCAGTACACTGTTTAGGCACAGGTAATCATTTGTGGCATGATTCGTTTTCCTACATATAGACATAAATACAATGTCAGACACCCTAATGCTTCCTGCCTTACCTCCTGCAGCTGGCTCTAGGGAACGTGATTCATCTGCAGCATCAGACCCGCCAGCCCCGTGCAGATACGGTGCTTCCCATTCCAAGAGTTCCTCCAGTCAATGAAGACAAACATCTCTGATATAGGAGCAAACCCTTGGTAGGCTGGTGTCTGAGGCATGAATCAGGTGTATGAGCACAGACATCTAGTGCTACTTAAAATGCCCTGGGGTAAGCATACATACTCACAAGCCTGGCATCGTGGAAAACACTTGGTGCTAAAGGTAGATATGTTCAAGTGAAGCACAAAGCTCCCATCCTGAGTGCTTGGTGCCATCTTCATGCCTTTAAGGCTGCCAAAGTCAACTTGGGTTGCTCCAGGTAAGTTTTCATCACAGCAGTGATATTCTGCCCACTGTCAAGTCATTCTGCAGTTTCAAGTAGGTGCAGTAATTGCATTAATTCTTAGCCTAAGTAGCCTTTTTGTATTTCAGTGTGCCACTCACCCCTTTAGCACTCCTCATTCAGAAATAGTGGTGGGACACCTGCATTTGTCCCTGCATGCTTACAGCACACTAAGGCTCCTTCATGATAAAGATCCTGTGGAAAGCCGCTATGTTTCCACCATTTCATTATATATTGATGATGCCTAGTTATCCACAGTACCCTGATGCATGTCATGAGGTTGCATATGTCCCTGTGATGATATCTGTCAGAAACATCCAGTTCACAGCTGTCATGATGTATGACATCTGCTTAGAAAGCTGGGCACAGAGCTGTACAAGAGCAAAGAAAAGGACAGGAAAAAGTCAGTGAGCTTTGGGGCAGAGACTGAGCTTGAAAGAGTTTTCCCTCCTACACATATGTATGATACAGGAATACAAAAAATCATTTTAGTTTCTCTACCAAAACTGCAGGTTGTTCTTTCATGCCTTAAAGTATTTAATGTGTGCCTGTATTCACTCTCCAGCATCTTGAAGTTTAGTTAGTTGTTAATTTACTCTTCTTATTTTTTTACTGTTTCTAAGCAGATCCAGCCAAAGGACTGCTTCAATTTGCCTTTCAGTAATAAGACTAAAGCAGTGGTACCAAAAACCATCTTAAAGAGAAGCTATCTGGTGTTACTGATTGAAACCAAGTAAATTCTGAGAAGAGTTAATAATAAAATTCGGTTTTCTTATGGCTTTGATTACGAAATACCCCTTGGCAGGCACTCAGCAAATGTCAGTCCTATACAGTAATGACAAGTCAGAAGATCCAGGCCACTTTCCTTGACAGTCAATAATAGCAGACTGTATTAATATCAGCAGCAATGCAGGACCAATGTAGTTCAGGATCCACACAGATTATTGCATGTTGCTTGTCCAGTGTACTTCTCCTTACAAAACCTTGAGTGGAAGTAACTTGAGGAGGTTTTTGCATGAGTATGAAGATTTTATTTTTTTTTTTTTTAAACAGGATTGGGTTGGAAACATTTTCTGCATTCTCTATTCTGTCAGAAATAGACATTAAAAATAAGTCAAAATAAGGAAGAAAAGACCTGACAAAAAAAATTGAGAATTCATGGCACTAATTTTCAGATAAGATTGACTTTATAATTATTACTTGTATCACTATTGCAATTAGTTGAACTTTTGACAAAAATAAGCCTTCTGGATTTTTTTTTTTTTCCTTGTCAGAAATATCTGACACTGGGACTGTGTAAAATCTTCTTTCAAACTGTAAATGAGTAGATGTTGACCTTCATTCACAAGCAATGTTGCTTTTGCCATTTCAGAGCTCTCTGACAAAAACTGGTAATTGAAAATTTTTGCAACTAGCTTTTCAAGGAACTTTTAAAGGAATAGCAGCTCTATACAGGAAAGAGCTCTCCAGTCTAACCTGGTCAGATGCAACATCTGGCGCTGAAAACTGTCAAAATGTAATTCACCATAGGGGAAATGTATCCAGATGCAGAGATACGTTTGACTATATAATGGCATCTGTTGAATAAACTAATATTCCAAACTTAGATTTGTATCTGTTGGTGCGTGAAACAAAAATTGAGCTTAACTAAATGATAAAGAACAATTTAAAATTGATTACATAGAAGATAATGAGTTTTCTTCCAGAACAGTTGATAAAAAACATGGTATCTGATCAGAACAAAAATGTAAACACATCAACAGATGTCATTTAGGAGAAATAATATTAGGTGAATCAAGAAAAAGGTACTACTAGTCCATTGCAAGGTGGATCAGTATGGATGCACTCTCATAGAACTCAATGACATTATGGCATTTGCCTAAAGCTCTGTGGGCTAGGTCATACCAATGGAAGACAAAAGTTCTACATGAAAATTCTGCTAGAATCTAAAATAAATATGTAGGTTTTTATGGCTATAAATCTGAAATTGTAGCAATTAAATTCTGCTAGATAAGCCTATGGAAAAGGGAAAAGACTAAAGCTGAGAGGATCTGTATCTAAACTGCAAGCTTAAGACAGAAAATAACTAGGCTTATTTAGATCCATTATTTACCCTTAATAAGAATGAATATTCAAAAAGGAAAATTCCAACAGGCAAAGATGAAAAAAATATCTAGGTTCAGTGTGCTGAAGCTTCTGGAGCAGATCAGATTAATCTTCTAGCCAGGAAGTACTAGCATGTGAAATCACAAGTCCTGCAGCAAACTTTTCTAAATGAACTTATTCATCTGTGGTTAGTGCTTTAGCATTCAAAATTAACAAACACAGCTCTTACATTTTGAAAAGAGAAAAATTGCTAGTGCAGTTTCAGGACTATCGGCCTGGTTTCCAGTGTATGCGAGGTGTTGGAACAAATTTCAAAAGACTACCTAACAGAATTTAGATAAGCAGAAAAAGGGATGAAATACAGCCTGAATTTACAGCAATAGATTTTGACAGATAACCTTCCTATCTTCCTGTGATATATTGGTCTATGTTTGGATAAAAGAAGGTAATAAACACAACCCACCTCGCCTTCTTCTAAGCCTCACTTACATTCCAAGGAAAATTTATTAATCCTGAAGGCAAAGACAAGGGGGATTATTACAATTAGTTTTAGAAAAAGATCTGACTTCAGGGTAGGTAACAACAGCTAACACTGAAGGAAGATGAAGCCAGTAAAAGCCAGGTTCTAAGTAGAATATGTCCTGGACCAGCCATTATGTCAATTGTTCACAATATCAAGGAAGAAAATAACGAATAGAAATAGTTAATGACACAAATTTGGGAGACAATGTTAATAGAGAGGAAGGTTAGAATATCATATATGAGGAACCTGATAATCATGAGCAATGAAGCAATAAAAATCAAATTTAATTTAACAGCCTGAAGTGTCAGGTCGGGCACACAGAGACTAATAAAAAGATTTGCTGTAAGCTGGGGGCTGAACTGTGATAATGCAAGGAGAGGAGAAAGCTGAGACTGGAAATAATCATTCACAGTATGGCCATGAGTCATCAACATGATTCAGCCACACAAAGGTTGATGCAACTGTAGGATGCATCAGGAATGATATTTCCAGTAGACAGGAACAGACGAGTATGGTAAATCAAAAAGGATTATACCTAGAGCATGACACAAACCAGACACTTATTCTTTATATAGTCACTCACTATAAATATCAATGGGATAAGAGGATCTAATCAGAAAAACCTTTTTGGCCAAAGAAGAGGTAAAAGGGGACATGGAAATTCAAGTTGGAGGTGAGTAAGTTTCAAAGATAATAAGATGCTGAAGAGAGTTGCAAAGATCTCTGTCTGCTTCCCTTGGCAAAAAAGGGTGTAAGATGCTCTGCAAAGGAAACTCCTGGGGACAGAGTACCAGGTAACACAGGTACAGGCAACACAACCTCTTCACGAAGAAGCATTATGTGCTTTGTGGGAGGTGTCCCTGCCCATGGTGGGGAGGCTGGGACTTGATGATCTTAAGGTCCTTTCCAACCCTAACTATTCTATGATACTGTGATTCTCTGTGCTTGCCCAGGGGATCTTCTAAAGTGGCTACTTGGGGTAACAGGAGACTCCAAGGACCTTGCAGCTTTTCCTACTAAATTGTTGGCCTTTAGCTAAATTCACAGGTATCTGGAAGGAAATGTTGCCAGAGTAAGATTTTCAGGGTTTTGATAAAAGGTGGATAGGTTGTGGAATTTGAAGCTCTAATTCCCATCTGAGATATACTCTACTGTGAGCTTCCTCAGGGAGAGAGCGTTAGACATTCATTCAATCCTTTTATTTCTACTAGAAGTGAGGGAATCAAGAATCACAGCTGAGATTTGCTTTATCACATGTGAGGGAATTTTAAAGCTTTTAATTCTTACTCCAAGAAAGCCAGTTATGTCTCCTCTTGCTTATGCAAAAGGAGAGATGCTCAGAAGAGGCCAATAGACTGTCTTTCCTTT
Source organism: Bolborhynchus lineola (assembly GCA_025448015.1). Classification (NCBI taxonomy): domain Eukaryota; kingdom Metazoa; phylum Chordata; class Aves; order Psittaciformes; family Psittacidae; genus Bolborhynchus; species Bolborhynchus lineola. The sequence continues at coordinate 7,450 of JAOEHX010015721.1, forward strand.
TCCACACAGTGGTGGATGGGAAGAACCATTAAGCTGTGTATCCCAGCCAGAGATGGAGATGCGGTGAGACCTGCACACAGGTCCATGCCAAGGTAGGACTGCATCTGGCCAACAACAGCCATACCACACACTCAGTAGGCATGTGTCCATGTAAAACAGACACAGTGCTGCAGTGCACACCAGGCAATGAATAAACATGTTTCTTGTATAACCTAGTTCAACCTAAATAAATACTCTTCCATCAGCCAGAGGCAGAGACAAACTGGGGTTTGGAGCTATCAGTGCAGCTTTTCCTTGCTGAGGAAGGCTTGTGCTCCCAAACTTTTCCCACAGGTACCATGGGATCCTCCTTCCAGCTTCTCAGCAGAAAGTTTGACATGAATTGCCATCAAATTGCCAATAATTAATTTTATGTTGTGTTTCCTGGACTCATTTTTACTAATTTCACTATTGCAAAGAGTACATTTTGAGGCTTATGAGTGACAATTCTTGTCACTCTGATTAATTCTTTCTGCTCTAGATTAATTTGTGTGACAATCATTTGTGACAAAGATTAATCTTTCAAACAATTACTATGACAATCTTCTCCACAGAGACAAGCCATCACACTTCTGCTGCTTTACTTTGACCTTGTTTTGTAACTTTGAGAATGTTATTGTTTCCTTAAGACTCATTTTACCAATCTATGGATTCTATGTAAGTCATCTGCATGGAGCATTTACTACCTGCCTCAGGACACAGGAACTTATTAAACTCTGAAATAGTCAGAGGGAAAAAGGTATCTGGAAGACGACCTGGGCTTTTCAATAAGAAAAGATGACAGCCATAACTTCTCAAATAGTACAGTGAAAAGACAACCAAAATATACAAAACATTAAAAAAAAAAAAAAAAATAACACATTTATTTTTCTGGAAGTTTTTGTTTGTTTTCTGCTAATAACTGAGTGTATTTTCTTAAGTTATTTCTTAAATTTTTATGGAATCTCTACCCAGAGTTTCACGAAAAGAATTAGTGAAATGGTCAAAGCTCTATCTCTACAAAATAAACAAAATATTAAGAACAGTGCACAAAATTATTCTGCCTTTTTTGGCAGGACTGCAATGCTGACTACACAAACAATATTTTGCAGAAATGTTCAGCTTAAAAACATTTCTTTTTTATTTAAAGGCTCTCGTGTACATCAGTCCACATAATGACTTTTGAAGCATGCAGAATTTCTTTTCTGCATGGAAAGTTCATCATGTAGAAACAGAGTTATTAGAAAGACCCGGAGAGAGCGTGAGCAATGTGATGGAGAAGGCAACATTTTTTGTTAACAAACTCCTGCTCACTCCCTTATTTTTCATTTTTGACTAAAAAGTACTGTGCAGCTACTAGTCCTGTTCAAACATTTGGTGTCTAGGGGGGCACCCAATTGCCTACACAGGTGTTGGTTTTGCAATGCGCTACACAGCACAGAGCAGTGTATGGGATTCTTCTTTAAAAATTATGTCTACTGTTTTAAGGGTTCTCCACTGAGCGCTGTCACTTGCTGGAGAGAGACAATCTGCAGACTGCAAGTCTGGACCTAATATGATTTCCTACGTCTGAGTTTCTGAACTATTTTCTCTTCTATAAAAGGTATATTTCATTAGACTGCAGGGTAGAGGCAGTGAGACCAAAACTCAGATTAAAAACAAACTGAGAAGAACATGAAGGATGTGCCCAGTCCCAAGCACGTGATCTTTGCCTTGCCCTTTGAAAAGCTGTTTCCAGGGTGAGGGCTTCTGGGCCTCCCCTGCCATGCCCTGGCCTCAGGGTGCACAACTCCCACTGATGTTGTGCACCCTGAGGATGCAAGGCTCGGCCACGCTTTCCTTGGGGATCAAGCCCAGCAGGAATCAGCGTCCTGCCTTACACTCCCATGTTGGACTCTCATGGTCAAGGCTGTCTTCAGTAGTGCGAAAAAACTGGACAGGTATAGCAGTGGATCACACTCAGAATAGCTACAAAATACACCAGTATGTTTGTGTTAGCTTGTTGTGCAGTCTCTTTCTCTGTTACACAGGCTCATGCAGCTAATGGAACTGCAATGAAACCAGAAAATCATCCTGATTACAAACTGTGCAAATGGTATACTAATGACAGCAAATCATGCGATTTGAATGAAAGAGCCGACACAGAAAAAAAAATATTTTCAACAAACCAGAGGGTACAATCAGAGGGAAGCAATTTCTGTATTTGGGCTGAAAGTTAATGAGCCTGATGCAAAGTGTGAGCGAAGAAACATGGTGGGAAATTAAAATCTTTCAAGAATCATTAAGTATAGACATTCGGGCTTTCTAAAATTCATTTACACTAAAACTAATTTTCCAGTGTACAGCTTTGGCAACCACTGCTTAGCTGTAAATTTAAGCAGTAAAAGATTTGATGCTACTGATGTAACAAAGACACTCGAAATTAAAACTTTTCCTGTGAAATGTTGTCTTAATCCCTGACTCAGTTTTAAAAGACAAGCAATACAGCTCATGCATCTGCACTTCTGTGAAGCATTGGGTACTGTAGTTAAAACTAGTGACTGCAGATTAATTTCTGAATTGATGGGAAAGAGCTATGTGGGACATAGTGGGAGGGATACTGTAAGAGGAAACTTTCGCAGAAGGGGCAAAGGATGGAGCTCCTCAAGAACCAGCCAGAAATAACAGTGATCAGAGCACAGTGCTCAGTCCCAGGGTGACTCAGGCCCTTTCTGAGGCAGCTACTGAAAGACAGCTTCAGAGCTAATCCAGATTTAAGTGAGATGTCTCTAGAAAAGGACAGGGAAGTATCACTTCCATAGTTTTAGATGAGAGTGACAGCCCTCTTGAATCTTGCATATAATCCGAACATCCATGCCTAAGACAGCAAAAGAAGATCAAATGGTGGAAATTGTTCACTTACAGACTTACCAAAGGAAGTGGTAGGCTGGGATGGTGCTAAAGGTGCTTTACAATTAAAGCATCTGTATGATGATATCCATACAAATGCAGTGTTTATACAAGCCATCGTTCATGTAGGGTGAGTGCTCAACTTAAACTATGGTTCCACTGTACTGTTTAACATAGACCACATTGTGCCCCAACCTGCAGAAAAGGCTGGTCAGTCATGTCATGGCTGATATGAGGTACTTAAATCAATGGGCTCCTTCCTAGAAGAGGATGGCCTTATTCATCACAAAGTACTATAGGTTTTGTATGAAGCTGAACCACATACATCCTATATTGTCACAGAGAGCATGAAAAGCTTAGGGCAAGGTATAAAGTATGTGTTAGCTGTACTTCAAGCAGTGTTTCTAGGTATGCAAAAGTCTGTCATGCTTAGTTTGTCAAATAAAAGGCTATTTTGCTTTATAAAGGAAAATTCTTGCATGTAAAAAGAGAGTTGACACTGGCCTGACCTTTCATCCTACCAATAAATCTTAGACGATCTTCAGTGACCAGAAAAGAGAAATTTGACTTAGCTGAAAATGGTCACAGCAAAAGTCATCCCTTTGTCATGCTATGCAGTTCTTCTCACAGCCTACCTGCTTTCACTTTGTAGCTGTTACAATTGTGTACTTGTCAGTGATTGTACAGAGAAATAACCCCAGTCCTGTTCAAATCCTTCGACACTAGACTATCATTTAAAAAATCAATTACCCCAATGAAATAGCTGTGGCTGTCCTGGAAAACACAAAATGAAGGACATGCCATATCAGGCAGGATTTGCACAGCCCTGTTTTCCCTTGCTCTTGCCTGGTGGCTGGGTATGCAGTTTCTTAGGCTGCTCTTTGATTTTTTTTTTTTCCCATTCTGAGGATTTTCAAACATATATGCCAAATTCAGAAGGAATATGATGCTTGCTACCTTTCAATTAAAGTCTACGAGATTAAGTCAAGATCTCTGATTATTAGGTGTGCTAATATCCCTGTGAGAAAGGTCCACTGTGGAAGACCATACCCCAGGAGGTTTGTAATTTGCCATGTGGCAAACACAGCTCCATCATGGTAGTACTTATGACAGCTTTAAGGTCACCCTTGAACCCATGTCCGACCATTTGGTCTCCAAAATGGTTCAGCTGTGCTTAGTTACTTCCTGCAGCATTTGTAGCTTACCTATGCCTGATGATGACGGGCAGCAAACCCACCAGCATCATGCCCCAAATTAACTGTTCCCAGACCTCTGACCTCTCCTTTCTTTTCTCTAGCACCTCTAAATAAATAGAAGCCCAAGGGAAAAGAGAAGCAAAGCACAGACTGCTGAGAAGGGTGGCTCTGCTCCAAAGACAGACAGGGAAAGCAGAGTAGTTCTTGGTGCCCTCTGAAGATCCCATTTTTTATACTCATGCCCCTCTTTCCTGTCTCCACCATTGCACACACTGATTCTCTGAGGGTTTAGGTGCTTTAAGTCAAATCAAGGAAATGTTCTGGCAAATAAAAAGATGAAAAAGAAGCTTTTGTTTTTCTAGCAGCTATTTTAATACTAGCTAATTTTGCTGGTCTGGTTTATGGCACAGCCCTCACACAATACTTCTGTGAAAAGGTTGGGGTCAGATCTACATCAAATAAATCTTCCAGTGGGCAAATATTCAGGTAACTGTACAAGTGCCTAAGCAATTAATGTAATTAAGATAAATTCAAAGCAGTAGTTCCCTTCCTGCAAAATGCTTGTCTTTTTTCCTTTTCTAATCCTAAGAAAACATGCACTCTGCAGAAAAGCCTGTATATTTTTTTTCCCAATTACACTGCTTAGTCTAATAAAAGATTGTCCTGTTCAGTAGAAAAGGGTCACAACTACAAAAACACCCCAGGAATACTAATATTTAGCAAAATCTTTAAGTTTGTTTCAGACCTTTTTACTCACGTTACTAGATGGGCTTTCTAAGAAATTACTGTAACAGAACTCTGCAAGAGATCTTATGGAGCTTTGATTTTAAAAATTAAAAATCTCTAAGCCACTGTTCAGCCCCTCATAAGTTTCATTCATGCACTTTACCCATCTACTCACAAATATCAAGACATATGCACAAGCAGGCTTGGACCACTTTTATGCAATGCAGACAGCAAAGAACATCAGCAGCTGAGGACTTAACATGTTTCTTAAGTGTTTGATTTGCCTTTTGTACATTTCAGGAGTAGATGCTCTTTTGGTTAGCTTGCCTTGTGATTTTGACTCACCCACCCCTTGTGTGTCAAAGACAAAACTCCTGAATTTCACAACTTTTATTTTCCTTGCCTGATAAGCTGTTCTTCATCTACTTGGCAGCTTCAACTTTAGATCTTTTTGCTTCTCCTTTTTATTAGAAGGAAACCACAGTTACAAGCTTTGTGGTGATTAACACATGCTTCTCCCTTCAATCATTATTCTTCTTCTTCCTCTGTTTCTTTTGTACACACATTTCCACTCTTACTCTGTTGATACCAATCTTCATACTTCTATTACAAACATCTGCAGTGCTAGCGGAGTCAATCCTAACTTGGGACAGTAGGACAGACAACTCCTCAGGAATGTCAAATTCATATGGTGAGAATGAGGAAGTAAGATAAAGCTTTATTTTTGTTCAAGACATAAAAATATTGAAAATGAACAAAATACAAAGAAGAATACCATGCCTTAGGTCTCACATAACACATTAGTTGATTTTAATGTGGGTACAGCTATTCAGATAATTTCCACATGCTTAATCTTGTAAATGCTACTGTAGTCACTTGTAAATGAACCCACACCATATGGGGTCTTCAAGATCAGCCACACTGCAGTCCTGCTCAGTTCTGGCAGAGTGTCATGGGTTCAGCAGTAGCAGTCATTTTCCTCCTTCCTGGTAGCTGGTGCAGTGCTGTGTTTTTGCCTTTCAGCCTGGGAACAGTGCTGATAACACCCATGTTTTGGTTACTGCTTAGAACATTTTGGTCTGGCCAAGGAGTTTCTGAGTCTCATGCTCTGCCAGGGAGGAGGGGAAGCCAGGAGGAAGCAGAGACAGGGCATCTGACCCAGGCTGACCAAGGAGGTATTCCATACCACAGCATGTGATGCCCAGGATGGAAAAACTGGGGGCAGGAACCCGGAAGAGTTCAGTTCACAGCTCGGTTGTCAGGTTGTGAGCAGTTGTATCCTCTTCCCTTGTATTGTCCCTGGCCCAGCTTCCCCTAGATCTTGTCTGATCTTGGAAGCTAAGCAGGGCTGCCTACAGGCACACCACCCTGAAAACACCCGATCTCATCTGATCTCAGAAGCTAAACAGGGTCGGGCTCGATTAGTACTTGGATGGGAGACCGCCTGGGAATCCCGGGTGCTGTAGGCTTTTTTGGAAAAACTGTCCCAGGATCTCAAACAATTGAGATATGATCTATCCAGCTCCTCACATGTACAACCCATGTCTCAGCTATTAACAAAAGGTGTCCTACTGTTCGAGAGAGAAGATATAGCAGGTATACTCCATGTAGATTCTCATGTACCCAGGATTGGGGCCACTGAGGAACACCAGAACAACCAACAAGTGGATAAATCTGCCACAATGGAAGTGGCTCAGATGGACTTAGATTAGCAATATAAGGGTGAATTATTTTTGGCCTGGTGGGCCCATGACACTTCAGGACGTCAGGGCAGAGATGCAACATACTGATGGGCTCATGATCGAGGGGTGGACTTAATAATAGACACTATTGCCCAGGTTATTCATGACTATGAAACATGTGCTGCAATTAAGCAAGCTGAACGGTTAAAGCCTCTTTGGTATGGAGGACGATGTCTGAAGTACAAATATGGGGAGGCCTGGCAGATTGGTTATATCACACTCCCACCAACCTGCCAAGGGAAGCGCCATGTGCTTACCATGGTGGAAGCAACCACTGGATGCCTGGAAACATGAGCTGTGCCTCACACCACTGCCTGGAACACAATCTTGGGCCTTGAGAAATAGATTTTGTGGTGACACAGCACCCCAGAGAGAAGTGAGTCAGACAATGGGACTCATTTCCGGAACAGCCTTATAGACATTTGGGCCAAAGAGCATGGCATTGAGTGGGTATATCACATCCCCTATCATCCACCAGCCTCTGGGAAAATCGAACGGTACAATGGGCTGTTAAAAACTACACTGAGAGCAATGAGTGGTGGGACTTTCAAACATTGGGATACACATTTACCAAAAGCCACCTGGTTAGTCAACACCAGAGGATATGCCAACAGGGCTGGTCCAGTCCAGCCAGAACTTTCACATACTGTGGAGGGGGACAAAGTTCCTGTGGTGCACACAAAGAATTTGCTGGGGAAGAAGGAGGGGGAAGTGAGTGAGCAAAATGTGTAGGTTACAGCTTAAACCATGACACAGAGGAAGATCACTGCTGATGCACTTCTGCACTCACTGGTTCAACCCTTTTCTGCACAATGTACAAGCAGGAGTCTCAAACAGCTCTTCTTAATCTCGGACAAAAATGCTTTCTCCAAACAGCAGGCTCATAAGCAAACAACAAAATGTCATTGACAAAATTATTATAGTGGGATGACAGAATGGATCTCCATAGTAACAAGTAAGTGGGGCTAATGCTACCCCTTGCAGTATCACAGGCAGCCACACAAAGTTTCTTTTACTTTCTCAGAGCAGAATGTACAGAGGTGGAGAGCCAGCAAATTCCTCAAATGGCTCCTTATTTCCTGCCTGCAATGAGTAGTTAGATATTGTCACAGCTACGAACAGCACGTGACACTCCTTAAAATTGTTTTAATGGGAGTAGCAGGACATAATGATTCCCTCAATGAGCTCTCTTCTATTTATCCTCAATAGGGCAAGCGGAGCACACTTCATATTTGCATTCAGTTAATTTAAAATAATTCTGTGTTTCATTTTTAAGTGAAACATATTGAGTGGTGAGGAGGTGGCCAGGGAGCTTTCCCTATCTTACTAACCACATATTTTATTAACATCAACATTTTGACAATTGCAGATATGCTTCAGTAGCATCGAATACTACTAACTATAAATTACTTAAAGTTCATGCAAAATGAATGGGGTTCACTTTCAGTCTTTAGTTTAGCTGAAGTTAGCATTTTTCTTTTCTAATGTTTTCTAAATGTGTTCATTTCCACGTAAGGCCTTCAGCTAGTATAAATCGGAGTAGCTTTAATGATTACAGTGCATCTGTGCCATTTCCCCCCCATGGCATCTTTTCCTACACTCCGTCTTGTTAGCTTTCTCTCGAGAGTCCTGCATCTACAAATGCTTCTTGCAATTCCCATGACAAAGATGGGAAAAACATCCATGCATTTAGGAGGAAGCATATCACTGGCATGCACAATTCTCCACTCTGAACTGCACAACCAGCCTCCAGGTGGATATTCTGATCGCAGCACATACAAACTATTTCCGTAAATGTCATTCCTTAAATGTCACTGCTAGGTGCCTGTCTCTTCCTTCAGGCACAAAGCAGCCCCTCCAAAGTAAAGCCAGGATGACACACAAGACCAGCACAAAGTGCTTTTCTATGTGCCTTTCCGTCATTATACATGAAATAAAGTTGCTGCCTTGAGACTTGATTCTCCCTCACTTTGGGAGATACCTGCTGAGGCTAATTCATGTGAATTCATGGCATTATATATCTTGCAAAGAGGGTATGCTCAGGTATTCTTATGCCCCTGGCTTTAACAGAGAATCTGTGATATAAAATGATGAATGGTAGTCTATGAGCTCTTAATATAATTCACATCCACAGCTTATGGCTTCTCCCCTGCAGTATATTACTTCCTCCATTTCCATGCAGTTTTTCAGGCAGGGAAGCCAGGTGAAGGTGTGACTTATTTTCCTTTCACCATGAACTTCGCAAGAGTAAAAGCAGATCTGCATTTGCAAATTTTTTTCCTGATACACAGTACATAGCCATAAAAATTAACAGATCTGCACAGTAACCTTCCAAGTGAACACATGTAGCCATTGAACTGAATGATAATACTCCTAATACACATCTGATATTCCTAATCTGTATTTAAATCAAAAGTGTCACTGTGTTAAAAGATGTTCTAATGTCTTTCACAATAGAGGTGGTCATTTTATAGATCAATTCTAGACAGTTACAATACGATAGAATTTACAAACAGAATTACGTGTTTGATTACTGTATCTATATCTTGGGAGCAAATGTGACTTAGAACAGCTTTGGAAAGTGAAGTGATAATCTTAAAAAATGAATGAGTAGCATTGCATATAAATACTTAAAGCAAAAGTGGTGAATGCGTCCCTGCCCATGGTGGGAGGGGGGTTGGAACTAGATGATCTTAAGGTCCTTTCCAACCCTAACTATTCTATAATTCTATGATTCTATGTTCTAAAGGGCCAAGAAGATACTAAAAAAAATGCATATATATTTTGATATGGTGTTTCTACATTAATAACAGTTAGGTTTATTTTGTAGGAAGTGATTTTCTCCTTAATAGCTGTCTGATTTACTTTATGGCCATTTTATGACTGCCAGTTTTCTGATTGGTATTAGGTTGCTGCTTCTGGAAGTTAGACTATCTATCTGATGTCCACTCCTTCACACTTGGGACACAGCTTCACAGTGGGTAGAGCTGATAATTTTCATGAGAAAAATGTGCTCTTAAAGCTGGACTCCTTTACAACTTCTTTACTCCAATTTCCTGATGATAAAGGTGTACATGCTTACCTTATTTATCTACTTCTGTTTCTGTCAATTGACACTTAGTGAACCTACTGGCCAATTTCTACCTAGTTAGACAGCAAGTTTTACATGTCACAGCTATCAAGTTTTTCAGATCTTCATGGGTATTGATGGATAGATAAGTGAAGGTCTCCATTTAGTAATGTCCACTCTCAGGATACAAGACTAAGAATTCACATGTGACCCCTTCTGCTGGAACCAAACAACCTACCAGTGCATGGCACCTCCAGTACCATCACAGCAGTCATTGAAACTTTACTCATCTTGTCCAGGAACAGGTAAAATTGAAGGGTATCTGGCAAATGAAGTGGGGACTTAAAGAAATACAGTGGAAGAGATGAAGCTGAAGAACGGAGAAAAAGGAAAATTTAAGAGAGATGAAAATGCAATAAGAGGGGTGAGAATATGAAAAGATTGTATGGTCTGTCTAGAAGTGGGAAAGGTGAGAACAAGATCTACTATGCTCAGTTTGATATAGCGTTTGGGAGAGAATGAGGTTATTGTTGGGGAAGGGCACTTATAAAATAAAGTTGTAAAACTTATTCCAACCTTATTCAAGATGCTGATCTGATTCTTCAAATCTGCCTTTCGAGGAGGCAAAGTTTGAGGATGTGTGGAACAGATCATGAAATCTTCCTTTCTGAAAGAAACAATCTCTCTGAAGCATTTTCTTTCCTTTCTAAAGCTGTGATTCAGCAGCTGTGGGTGTCAGGCATACTGACGTTAGCTCCCATGGCTGGTCCAAGAATGCTGACTTTCAGATAATCTTGGTATTTTAATCATTGGATTACGTGCTTGCTGGCCAATGAAGCAGTAATTTATCAACTGTTCTTGTTAAGAGTTAAGAGTGGCAATACTGTTATTGTTAAGAGTGGAAATACTTACAAAAGAAAGGAGAGGGCATAGCAGTCAGGTGAAGTTCCTGAAGACTGGAAAAAGGGAAATATAACCCCTATTTTCAAGAAGGGGAAAATGGATGAGCCAGGGAACTACAGAGCAGTCAGCCT